>JAVTVY010019360.1:0-72240 GCA_036873755.1 Hanleya hanleyi | reverse complement strand
TCCGTTTTAGGCCCTTTGTTCTATCATTCTTTGGTGCATGGTGATGAACCGGCCTGTGAGTTCGATAGTCTCTTCAAAGCCCATTATTCAGTCTCAGATCAGTCCAAAGCTATAGCTGATAATTTATCAATATATACTACTGGGCTGCGGAGACAGTGAACCCAGAGCGCGTCCCAATTGACAGCAGACCATTTAGCCAAAGGCGGACAAGAGCACGTTGACGGGAGATGCTGTTTTCTATGCTATTTGAAAACACATTATTGATCGCACAGTGACATTTCTCTGACATAATACAATATATCAAATATCGAGTTAAATAAACATTGCTCTGTTTCGGTAACGCATTATCTGGCGGAGTTACCTTTTTCGCTGTGTTCTTGGTATGAATCTCGGTCGAGTTTTCTTCGAAGCATGTAATTTTAGACTGATCGTAATAATTTGTTTGGGGCAATCTGACTAGGAAGAATCGCCTTCGCGTGACCTCTACCATCAGCTCATTGGATAAAGGTAATCTTCGGGACGGTTCCTTGGGAAATGAAATTATGGCCTAAGAGCGGGACGAGCAACAAACTGCAGAAAAACGAATTCTCCCCGGGAATGGCGGATATTTAATCTCCTCCTGAGAGTGTCTATTACACATCCCGAGTTTCAGTCTCTGTAAGAAAGACTACTCGGGAAGAAATGATCTAGATTTACTAACGACATTTGGGAATTCGGAGACATACGTCGTGTAATCAGTCAGACGTGCGGAATCTCCAGCGAACTGGATAACAGCTACCCTATAGTACTCCAAATGTCAGTTCAAGTAATTTACAATCAAACTTCTAATTCGTCTTTTCTTCCATCAATTATCTTTCACTTCTTCGTTGATAACATGCCGTCAGTGAGCCACTGTAAATGGTTGAAATGTGTCCGGTCTTGTTGACTTCCTCCGCATACGCCATTTCATAGCGTACTTGGGCTGCAGACATTTGAGCAGGCGTCGTCGTCGCCGAGGTGACGGCGATCCCCTCCGTTTGAAGCTGTCGCGGACCCCCGGACGAGTATCGAATGCCATTCCTGGCTGCCAAAATCACAGTACTTGGACGTGGCACGTGGCTAAGAAATTGCTGAGGGTTTTTTTTTCACAAACTTGGAAGTCCTATGTGCAGCTGCATGTTATCCCATAATTACAAACTTTTTGGGCTGGTAGTAAAATAATGGCGTTTTGATTGGTCGTGTCTGTAGGTTACGAGGTTGGAGAGGCGTGACGTATACTCATGAATAATGCACGAGATAAAGAATCGGTGCGGTATTTCAGCCAGAAACAGCTCAGACCTCTGCTTGCTTCTGAATGAGGAAGAATAGCCGGGTATATGCCAACAATGTGTAAGCAAATAACAAGAAGGAAATAAGTAGTTCCGCATGGACACCGTATTCATTTCTGAACATCTGAACACCCCAAACTTCTAATTTAGTTGGATAGGCATCTGACAGTATCTGGCCACACATGCAAAAATCCAACATTGGCAATGTATACGAATGGTTCGTTGCTTACGCTCAGCGTGACATCACGTGGGTAATGACGTCATTTCGCGCCCTCCTACTGTTAAAGATGCCGATCGCGGGATGTCGGTGGTTTAATTCATCTTAGACCTATAGGCGCTGGTTCTGGCATTCTTTGGCGCATGATGATGAACCTGCTTGGAATATGATAGTCTATTCAAAAATCATTAGCCCATCACAGACCAAAGGTACAGCTGGTAATTGAGCATTGTTGCATCAGCTTGCAATGGACTACAAGCATGGTGGTGACGGTGAGTTCGCCCCAACTGACAGCATATATCAAGAAGGACAAACGCAATTTAGCAAGGACACCTTTCTCATTTCTGAATATCTGATTTATTTCTTAGGTTTTCAACCTTCAAAAAATATAATCGAAAGTGTATTTCATAGAAGAGAACTGTCGAGCTTTCCCATAAGCACGTTTGACGTTTGAAGGAGAAGAAACTCAGATTTATCAGAGTAAATTAAACTATTGACCGTTTACAGTGTAATGCCACTTGTTGGTTCGCGTCTCTATTACCGGCTGGGACACCCATGCGCCTCTGTAACCTTGTCAGTTGTCGAGTCAAGCTACAAAACATTGACTAGATTTAGGATATTTGCCTACCACAGTGTTAAAGGAATAGACGGACTCCAAACAAATTATTTTCCCGCTCATTTAATTTCACGCATCAACTTCAGCGAGGCCTGGAGGCATTTTTGGCGAACACAGAAATTATCCTGCCCACTCAGGTTTCAGCTTGTATTACGACACACCGAAAGTGATTCTGGCGGCCTAAAATCGTTGAGATGTTCAGCATGCTGCTGAGTTGAGCACACGTCTGACCCTGTTTCTGTGCAGAGGTACTCGAAGCTATCCTAACTTTAAATCACAATAAAATTAGACGTTGCACTTGACGCATGGTCTGATGAATTTGTTTCTATTTCTAGTATAAGAGATATTGTCTGGTGCACACATCCATGCCTTCAATTTATTCAGTATGTATGAATATAAACAGGTAACTTTAGCAAGGAATATAACAAATATGTTCGCACGAGAAATTCAGTGAATAAATATTCGCGTCAAATGGTATCTTATGGTCGTCGAATCAGACAGCGTTTTGCACTCAAACGATTCATTCATATGGAGATCTGATGTCAGTGAATCGGCTTCGGTACGGTATAGAGCTAATTGGATGGGTAATGTATTCGTCTACATTAGCGTGTTTAATAGCCTGAATATCAAATTCATCGTATATGGTTGGCCGTAGGAGACAAAAATCGGCATTTGGTGTGGACAAATATTATTAGCCAATAATAGAGCTACCATAATCGTAGGCCTAGTTATTTCGTCCCACGATTATTCCGTCTGAGGGTACATGTTTAAACGTAAGCCGATCTTTCCTAGTCTACAGACAGCATTACCCGGCCAGTATAGCGATCAATCGTTCTTACCCGTCGAGTTTTCTTCAGTTATTTCTCTTGATAAATTGTTTCTTGCCTCGGACGGAAAAAAAAAAAAAGACTGTCTATGAAATCGCCATAAAATTGATAACCCTAAAGCTCTAAGATTATATTTATCTGAACTCCCACAGAGCTTGTAAAATACCGTTCTTCTCTGGGTTACACCTAAAGGGATCTCGGAGATATACGATAGAAGCGCAATATATATTCAAACATCAAAAAGCTATCAATTTCTCCCATTATACTAGTATATAGATATTCCTAATAGCAAGCGTCAGATCCGACATTCAATATTCAGCCGTCGTCCATAAAAGAATAGGCCTACTCACGTCAATGTATAGACCTATTTCCGGTTACAGTTAGCAAAATGTGTATGGACACCAAATGTTGTATGGACTAAAAACAATAAAACCAGAAGATGGTTTCCTACAAAAGAGAAGCGGTCAACAGTATGCAATGATACCAGCAAGACATACTGATATTCTTTATATAAATTCCTAATCACTGACCATTATTTTTATCCAAATAAATTTCCAATTCATTTTCCCGAGTATGTATCTCAATCACGCTTTGATTATGACTGTTCATCTGAAAACCATGAAAATGTAAAACCCTTCTAGCGAGAATGTATTAGTTTCAATAATAGGGCCTATCTATTATTAACACTTGAACATATTTTATTGGACAGTTGATCTGCCGAATCACGGGATTATACGCTGTATATTCGGTCTGAGGTTGAACGTGACGGTGAAATCCGACAACTGTCGATTAGAAGGAAGCGCCGTGAGGTGTAGTGGAAATGGACACTGTTTGTCTCAAAAGATGGGGGTAAGATAAGCTTTATTATAGATCTACAGATAGTTGTTTCCCCCTTAATTTAATCATTCATCTCGTGTTTTTTTGTTTTGTTTTTTCATATTGGCATTGATACTACTCAATATCGACTTTCTCTGAAAAATTTTCGTGATAAGATGTTCCTAAAGAAGTTCTTTTGTTCAGTTCCCATTTTCTGAAATGTCAACGAAAGAGCTGTTGTGTCTTTCGGATATTAAAGGGTAATCAGATCGTCACCGCTGATTAACCGAATTTGTCCGGACATTTTTTTTCTTCCCAATGGCTTGGAGTATGGTCATGAAAATTCACTCGCTTATCAATCTAGACACGAGGAAGACGTTGTAGGAAGTACACGGACAAATGATGACATATTCACATTTATTTTGTACTTCACTTATATTTATGTGAGTGAAACGGATTACGCAGATGTATTAACCAATTTGAGTATAAGATTACCATACGCAAAGTCAAATTGATCTAAAATATTAAGTTTGATTTCCCTGTGTTTCTGAGGTGAATTTGACTTTATACTGGGCTAGTATCACTTCAGGTAGTCCAAAGAGAATTCCTGTGTCGATAAATGACAGATCTTCGTATAACTCTTGATACATATATGAATTTCGTGTGCTCATTCTATATGATAACGGTCCAACTATTGTGGACGGCAGGATAAAGTGTAATGGATGGCGGCCACCGATTATCATTCGGGACTTTCCGGTTGGGAATCGTATACATCGATTATACTCTCCGGAGTCACCTTTTCATCATATACACGCGTGAGACTGACTCGGGAGACTTTTAAAAGCATCTTCGAAATACACATCTGTGAGATCGGAATCACCGTGACCGTCCACTTTCGCGAATTTTCATCACGTGATTTCCTCAGACAATTTGTCGTCGTACGTAGGGGCGTAAATTTAAAGTCATATGCATTAAAAAGTGCTCGTTCCGCAACATTTCTTGAACGTGATGAAAGTTAGCTATATTTAACTTAAGAAATCAGGTAAATGATACTTTTTTGCTCTTGACCTTGGAAAACAAAGAATATGAATAATTTTCGTTACATTCAAATCGTGTTGTGGAGCAGGAATTCTGAACGATAAGGGCGTCATATAAACATGCAAAATGGCGAACAACACGACTGGCTGACGCGATCCATTTGATGTTCATCAACGGAAGTGAACGGGGATTTCCAAATCTACCGAAAGTACCTGCCGGTAGTACATTTCAAAGTGGAAATGTTGACTTCCCAACTCAGCTTGTCGCGTCTGTGTGACGAAATGGGTTACCAAGTGGATTGTTAACTGTACTGTGAAACCTGAAATTTGGCTACTTTGAAGAATTGTTAAAATAATAATTATTATTTAATCTTCTTCATTTATTCCTTGTCTTAGGGAAATTACAGATGTAGTTGTTGTCATGGATACACGGGAAGCACCTGTGAACTGGTAGATTACTGTGTCGACAGCCCTTGTTTATACAACGGAACTTGTCAACTGGATCCCGCATCGGACACGGGATACAATTGTACTTGTGCACAAGGTCTGTCCACGTCATATATGAATTTGACAATATTCCATATATTAATGCTGTATTGTAGCTGTGTATTTTCGGTAAAGCGGATATTGAGTATGACCTAGTTAACCACTGATTTATGGATGAAGAAAAGAAATGATTTAAAGAAAATATCGTCGTGTTACCGTGTAAAGCTTAGTTATGGAAAGTGAAAATTGCGCACTAAGCAACCACATTTCAGTGGATGAACAGGAGAACGAGAGTAATTGTAAAGAAACTCTGGAATTAGTTGAATGTTAACGTTTTTTCAGTGTCTTTGACAAGTCAGTGAAAATACCTTCGAGTTGTTCCGTTACAAAGAAACTTGAATTCACCAAACAGGTGTTATATATATGTTAAACCCGGAGGTTACTTCCTAGTCTGGTTTAAGGGTTTCCAACCGATATGAAGGTTTAAATCCAATTCTATAAACCAGAAAATATATTGAACTGGACAAATAAATCAACAGTGCTGTGCTTCCAAACGGAGAGAACAATTGTTTGTGACTGATGCAGGAATCACGGTCCAGCATGGAAAACATGTGTGAATGGCTGCCTGAATTTCAATGGTAGTTTTGAGAAACCCTTCCATCTGTCCCTCATCCTTTCTGGAGCAACGAAGAAATATTCCTAATGAAATAACACATTTACGTGACCTAAAAGCGTAGAGACTAGAAGCGTATTTCAGGGTTTTTGGCATTCAGATTCTAGACAGTATATTGTGATAAAAAATGTTCCTGCGTCATAACAGAGGGGAAGAGTAAACAGAAACCTTAATGTGGCGTAGCAAATACTTCTGCTGTCTAAAAGTGCCCTATTTGCACACGACACGCAGTACACTGTATAGTTATAAAACTTTATTTCTCGAACTTGTCAATTTTATCACAGGCTTTGTTGGTGAGACATGTGAAACAGTTTTCACATCCCTCTGCGACCTGGACCCTTGTGAAAACAACGCCACGTGTAGCGGAAACCTTGAACGGTATTCTTGTGAGTGTGCACCAGGTTTCACTGGCCATCACTGCGAGGTTAACGTGAACGAGTGTGCCTCGTCTCCCTGTGGTGATGGAGTCTGTGTGGATGATGTCAATGGCTTTCGGTGCTTTTGTGTTCCAGGTAACTCATCCGCGTGACATTTCAAGCTTTCGACCTACATGCAAAGTGAAAATTTGTTTTGTAGGGTTTTTTGTTGGGGGGGGCTTGAGATAGGCATTGATGATCGTCGAAATTTTATGGGGATTTCTGTATTAGAGAAATTATGAATATTGGGATTAGGGAATGGAATTGAACTTTAAGTGGGGAGCTGGGAAAGGACTTCACTTTACAGAATCATTCAACTGACCAATCTTCGAGCCATGGACAGTACAGTGCAGAAATAACTTATCCTTGAACAAGACTGGAGAAAAACCAAAACACAAGCGAGTTCTTGTGGTTACAAAAGTGTGCGCGTTTTGACCACAACTGAAGAGAAACCCTCTATTGGTTGTATTAGAAAACGTAGGATAGGGCTTTTCCCGGTTGTGCTTTTCTTCAACGCGACTTCATGCACAGTCGCGTAGTAGTCGTGCGCCGGAAGCGTTCGCTCTTAACCTAATATTATTTTAACCGAGATATTCACGCGAGAGGATCGCCTTCAAGGTTAAGTTATTTCTGCTCTGCACTGAACTGAAGTCCGCAAGACTGCAATACTGTACAGTATAACATAACAATCTACTGTAATATTACAGTGTAGTATTAAGTGAAGTCCCGTATAGAATTCCAATATTAATTTCACTATATCTCTACCACCCGATGCTTAGGGCTTAGATCTGCCTTGTGATTTGAGCACCGGATCGTTCAATTATCAGGGTCATTTGTGTGAAATCGCGTTGTTCACAGTTTGACCCATCTGTACAAGTCCCTAAATCCCCGCAGAGGGTTCTATTGATTGATACACTGGCTCGCGAGGATGAGTTTGACCACCGCTTGGGTAAATATATGACTGGTCAATGTTATTCCAATTGCCTGCACGAGCCAATCAAAATACCAAATGTTCTTTTTGAAAATTTGAATTGACCAATGGTTTTATAAATTGAATATAACGTTTGATGCTATAAAACTATATTGTCAGGGTTTGGAGGGGAGCGGTGTGAAATACAGTATGACGAGTGCGAGTCAAATCCTTGTCGTAATGGTGGATTCTGTATGGACAAACTGGACCAGTTCGAATGTGACTGCCCAATGGGGTACAAAGGCACAGAGTGTCAAGAGAAGGTAACGATTATTTGTCTCATTCAGATGACGGAAGCAGGCAATTTACTGGCACGGCGCAGACATTCTCTGTAAAATGTTGAAGGTGCCCTACCCTGATATTTTAGATACAACCCCAAGGAATAATATAAAAATAAATTAGCCCCATACCAGGACACTTTATTGGTTTCAATTTTATTTTTAAAATGGGATATTCTGCCCATTCAAACCCACGCTAAATTCAGGCAGAGCGGCTTATGTACACTCCGGGAAAACACGACTCCATGGGTCGTTCGGCTCTATCCGGCAATAAAACAACCTTTCCCCACTCTCTGTCCACTTCTGTTATCGAATTCGGCAAATAGTTTCAAGAGCTGATCCGTCTGTAATCAGTCTTCAAGTATCATCGGCCAGTTGAATTTCTCCTGGGAAGCGCCATTATCCCGTACGGGTCACGTGATTCGCATGATACGTTGCCGATCACGTGACACGTACGAATATAATGGAGAAGAAATTCAACCGGCCGTTGATGTTTGAAGACTGATTGCAGACGGATCAGCTCTTCACAGCAATTAAACTATTTGCCGAACTCGATAAAAGCTGTAGACAGAGAGGGGTTGTTTATTGCCGGTTAGAACCGTACGACCCATGGATTGTCCCTGGGTGTACATGTAAGTTCAGTAAGAGGATTCATGGCGTAGTAGGAACGAAGGAAGCCACGTAAACTTGGCTATGGTTTCCTCGGCCTTCGTAATTATCTGAAATTTCATCGTTACCCCAAGTTCGTAATTATCTGATATTGAAGTGTTATTCAAGTTCGTAATTCTCTGATATTGAAGTGTTACTTCAAGTTCGTAATTATCTGATATTGCAATGTTATTCCAAGTTCCTAATTATCCAATATTGTAGTGTTCCTCAAGTTCGTAATCATCTGATATTGCAATGTTACTCAAGTTCGAAATTGTCTGATACCTCAAGGCCGTAGTTATCTGATATGTCATCGTTACCCCAAGTTAGTAATTATCTGATATTGCAGCGTTAATCAAGTTCGTAATTATCTGATATTGTACTGTTACAGATCAGCCTTTGTGATGATAATCCGTGTAAAAATGGATCTCACACCGAATGTCAGGACCTTGGTGCCATGTACAATTGTCTTTGTGAGCCGGGGCACACAGGTAACGAACTTTTCTTACTCTTGTTGCTGCCTGTACGATACTTCATAGAAACTCGTTGGTTGATTGGATGTTTTTCCAATTTTTCCCACAAGCCAATCACAATTTAGGATATATATTTAAAAATTTCAATTGACCAATCAAATGTATTAAAACTGGGAGCTAACCCGTGATGCACCGGAGTTTCAATACAATTGTCCTTAAACCTGATGATGTAGGCTCTCTACAATCATGGCAATAAAATCCCACTTCTATCCATTGATGCAATGCAGGCCCCTAGCATCCATGACAATTAAATGACGTCATCATGTGATTGAGAGAGATATAATGCGTCACCAGGGTTTGGGACCATTCACTCCAGTTTGCGGTCGAGATAGTAATATACCATATAATATCGGGACAAAGAACATTTTGACATCAAAACATTAACACTAACTAGTATAGAACAACCATGCCAAATTTCATATTTCCGGAAAACAGCCTTTTAGTGTAAAACTGAAGAAAACAAAGAATAGAGATATGCAGTGTAGCAACTAAATGACACAATTGTCGCAATTACGACAACTGTGTCATTAGCAGTTGTCAGGTCGACAGCTAATGTTACAACTACGTTGTGATAATAGCAAGCGACTCAGTCACTCAAAAAGATGGCAGCGGACCTGTGGACACGAACCTGGTGTCACATCTGAAAACCAGTAATTATTTGAGGCAAAAATATTTCACGTATGATGTATGACTAAATCTTCGATATACTTGCAATAGCAACCACTAATCTGAATCTGAATATTGTGGTGTTTCTGTACACATCAATCCGATCCGCTTGTTGTACTGTTTCGATTTTTTAGTAACTCGCAGTCCAATCTCACACGTTTTTCTGCAGACGCCACATATGGATAACTTAATCATATACGATAATCGATTTGGGCTCTCAGTCAAAATGAAATAGTAGTAATGAAATTAATTCGATGAATTTATCATAAAAGAAATAATATTAACGTGATACTTGTAACCCTGTCGGTTTACGATATGAAAGTAGTTAGATCACTTCACGGCACGTCTGCAAACTATGGCTCGAGAAAACACCTGTTACACGTCCAATTTCAAGACGACTGCTCCAATGATAACTGAAATCAACTCAAAAAGATGCGTTGTCAAGCGCTAGCTTACTCAGGATAAAATAGTGCCGCTTAACACAATAACAAGAATATTGCAGGGTCACTCAAGACTCAAGAATAACAACCGCCGAATGAGCTATTATATATTTAGGGTTTCGTTACAGGAACACAGTGTGAGGTTAACATCAACGAGTGCGAATCGGCTCCGTGTTTCAATGACGGCATTTGTAAAGATGACATCAATGGGTATGTGTGCTTGTGTGATGGTACAAACTTCGGGACAAATTGTGAACTCCATGGTGAGTAGAACATTTGGTTTCGTTGTTGGCATATGCAGTTATTTTTCTTTCAGAAAGAGATATTTCCCCCGATGTGTTAACAGCCTGTGATTTCCTGTATATTTATGCAACATAATTTGCGATAACCCGTGAGCTGTGGGTGCCTTTTCCGTCGATTGGTGCGAGATGGCCTGTGCGATGGCCTGTGAACTAGATTGCCTTTTTCTGTGGTTTGATTTGGTAGCCTGTGAGCTGTATACTTCGTTTTCCTGTTGATTTCTGCGATATATTGTGTGATCGTCTGTGAGCTATAACCGTGTTTACCTGTCGATTTATACGATATATTGTGTGCTAGCCAATGAACTGTAGATATATTTTTGCTGCAGATTCGTCATGTTCATCTGATATATTGTACGGTAACCCGTGAGCTATAGTCAGTCAATTTTCTACAATATGTGCGACAAATTGTAGGCCTGCGATAGCCAGTGAGATGCATAGTAACAGTCACATCAGTTTTTTTGCAGTCAGTATATTTGCCTGCGAGATCATATGACCTCTTGTCAGTACCCCGGCATCATTGAAGCTTGTCAAAAATCAGTAGTTAACTCTGCATAAATTTTCTTTTCTGCATCTTGTAGAATAAACTGAACTCTACAACATGACCACCAGTACTCCTTGATGTCGATTATATATCATGCTTGATATAACTTTGTAATTCTCTCCATATAAAACTCCAGTACGGTTGTTTCATGTACCGAGCCTCAATTACATAGGAAGACGTCATAATATATTCGTGATGACTAGCACAAAGGTCAGCAATCAGAATGGTCAGAGAGGTGTCTGCGGTTTATCATTCGGCAATTTCACTGGGCATGGGATATAGGCGACACTCCAACGGACCGCCTGTTATTACCTTATACGGCATCAATGACCTTTGTGCCAGTGATCATGAATACATTATGACCATGATGACGTCTCCCTATGTAATTGAGACCGGGTACATGAAACAACCGTACTGAAGTTTTATATGGAGAGAATTACGCAGTTATTTCAAGCGTGATATATTGTCGATATCACGATGAAATGGCAGTCATTTTGTAGAGTTCAGTTCGATTAACTATTGATTTTTGATAAGCTCCAAAGTAGACGACCAATCAAAATTGACAGACTTTAATTTCAATTATATTGATGTATTCAGACTGACTAGCCTCCGAGCATGATAGAGAGAACAAAGGATTAGTGGTGCAAAGTAACACATTTGATGCAGAACATAGTTACTTATTGGTCATGGAACGTGTGAAATCCTTGGAGAGGAACAAAAACTCATTGAAATGATGATGTTTTCAGAAAAGATGCCCATGTCAGCCACTCCGGTGAAGAAACAAGCCGAGATGTTCGCCGAACGGGCGCACAAAATTCACGTCCATAATTTGTACATCGTGGGTGGGACACTAGGTGGCGCTCTCCTCATAGCGCTGGTGGTGCTTGTGGGTTGCTACTGTCGAACACATCGGAGTTACGAGAAGCTGTCTCGGAGAGCCGGGTATGAACGACAGAGAAAGTGAGTATTGACACCATATTAACAATTGTATTCACTTTAGAAGCAGAGCTATCGTCCTCTTTCACGAGCTCTCGGATATTTGTATCTAATACCGCTCAAGCCGGGGATAGGTGCCGTGTGGGCATATCCAATCTAATTAAAATTATATCCTATCTGCTCCCCTGTTTGGATATGTCGCATCTGGGATCTAACCGGCTTGCACTAACGCGATTGTTGACCAATCCCGAAAACTGTTCATAGTGATTTGAAGGGAACATAATGGTAGGGGCTCTCCCGCCAGATTGACACCATAAAGCGGGGGAGAAATATGGACTGGTCCTTGGCATAAACCTTGGGTTAGAGCGGAATCCTAACCCTATCCCCCCCCCCCCTCCACGTCTGCAAGTAAAGTAGTTATAATGCGGCCGTGATGTCATAAAACTATCAAATATTCATGACCTGGGCGCTCTGAACACCAAATTCAATTGAAATCAGTAAGAACCTACACAGCGACAAGTACGATTGGGAAGCATTAATTGCTAGGATATTAATTTATTAAGATTGGGGCATATCATTCAAGATATTCACATGAACAGCTACAATCAAAGCGTGGCTGAGATGCAAATCACCACAGGGATCATTTTTGGTTCTTGTGGTGTTCTGAGATATGCAGTCGGAATATTGGCCTCTTGGGTCATATGACTTCTTGTCAGTACGCCGGCGTCTTTTCCCATCACCTTTAGATGTTGCGTTTAATCGCAATACAACATATCGCATCCATTCTAACTTTCTAAAATTCTGTGATAATTTCGTACAATGACGGCGAAATACGGTCGTAGCGTACACGATTTCTGGTGCTATGTTTCGGAACTTGTGCCTGATTTTTCTTAGCGCGAGGCTGGAGGAGTCGTTTGAACGCCATGTGTTTTACAGCTGCACAGTGTTCAAATGCACGAAGAGTCACAATCAAAGAGTGACTGAGATGGAAATCGACTTGGGAATTCATTTGGATCAAAGGAGCGAGTGAGTGAGTAGTAGGGATTAACGTCGTTTTCAACATTGTTTCAGTCATATCACGACGGTGCCTACATGTGCCAGAAAACGAGAGTGCTCGCAGTTCCTATTACCCTGGACACTGATCAGCCATGCCCGTACAGCACCCGGTCACCCATCCAAGTAATTACCGAGCTTAACGTTACTTAACTTCGGTGATCTTACGAGAACCGGTGTTCCAACGCTATAAGCCGTACCTGTTTCATCCTTGTTTGGAATTATTGTCATATGTCGCACGAAAACGGTTTTTCAAATGGTGACGTGAAAATTAGTTTGTGACACACTTAAGGTTATTTCACTCATATGGTGACAGCCAGTTTGAATAGTGATGAAAGCCGGAGTACCCGGAGAGAACCACCGCCCGTCGGCAAGTAACTGGCAAACTAATGTCGAATCTGACGTCTATAACGTCTAAAGAAAATAATAAGGATGTCCGCTGGTGTAAATCAAAGTAATTAACTTTTTGAATAATGTATGTTGTTGCATTCATAATTGTCTAATATGAGGAAAAACAAAGAAAAAATATAGGTTTGTGTGCATTTTGTAGCGGTAGGCAACGTTACCTGGACTGACCCATGCTTCATTTGATAACCCAGAAAAAATAGGGGATAGCCTTAGTTTTGAAGCATATTCATATAAATAGTATTTAATTTTTTCTTATATTCTAACTGTTTGCAGATAATCACAATGTCTATCAAAATTTATCAAATTGGATGGATGTTGCTGTGCAAAATTCTAGGCTAGAAGGCTTTTATAGGAAATCCCTATCTCTTAACCTAGGAAAGGGAGATAATCTAATAGGAAAAATGAGCACAATGGCCTTCAAAGCCAAAAATCACCAGCGGACATCCTTAAGGGCGACAGCTGCTTACCGAATGACTGATCTGACACGTATACATGGTTCCTCTGTCACAATTCTGTTTTGGGCGGTTTTTAGAGGTTATTCTCGCGTAATTTCTGAGATGATGGATATTGAGGGATGCAAATTGGCATCATACATCCGCTTTTCTCAGAACGGATCTTAGATATATTTTTTATGTTTATGGTGCATCCATCAGCGAGTTCAGAGCATTGAGAAATCAGCAGAATTAGCATGTCATTAGTACAAGTGAGACTGTTATTTTGGACAATTCGGAAGGAAATAGCGTTATATCCTTCAACTGCAGCTGGAATTAATCAGGTTACTCATGAACTAATGATTCATATTTTGTTTATCTTATTAACATATGTTTATGAAGTTTTAAGTAATTTTAATCACGAAAAATCTGAGGATATTTCAGCTACCCCCACACCGCCAAGCAAACCAGCAAGCAAGATATTTACAAACATTTTGTGCTTTTGAGCGCTCAGAAAATTGAATTCTCCGCCAAAATTTGAGCTGAAAAACAGTTGATTTTCTATTCAAAAATGGTCTAGATGGCAGAAATTTTAAACACTAAGAAGTTTCCAATTTCTTTTTAAACATGCGTAAAATCGTCCATATTCATGAAAGCGCTGGGTGTAAAAAAAACGGTATGAAGTGTCCAAAATAGCGTGTCACACGTATCTCATGGACGTACTTCACAATGGAGCTATACCGGTAGGTCTACATTTGCCTTAAAATATTTCAATATCTCATTTCAGTAACGACTTCCGTTCTTCCACACATGATGTCAGTTCGGTTTGCAAACCAAGGCCGTCCATCGATTCCATCTGGGAGGCAACAACCCTCAACTACCATTCCAGCCAACTTAATTCGCCTCTGGTCCGCTCGCTGAAACCAAAAAGAGTTTAAGTCAACATAGCCCCGTCAAGAAGCAGATCACCATGATGCCAGAGCTCAGAATCTACAGTAGATAAATATTCCATTAGCCTTTATTGATAAAATCAGTCTCTGGTTTTGTTGTCGTGGATTTGCGCCAGAAATAGACACATTGCTTTCGTTTGAATATTCGTTCTCCTGCCCGTTACAAAATTCATCTCATCTCAAAATTAAGCCAATCAGGCCACTTCCATGCTGGTACAAAGCTATGTTGCTGTTATTCTCTTAGATATTACCAAAGCCCATTACCAAGAATTGTGTATCGTTTTATTCGGTTATTCAGTGTCGTGGCATTAGAGCTGAAAGCTGCATTTAGAGGAAAACGATACTGTGAATGATTAAAGCGAGAGTTAGAGAACGCAATGAATCGTGAGGGTTTGCATCGATCGGGAACAAATCACAGTTTCAAAGAACAAGAATATTACACCCGATATACTGTCAACTGGTCAACGTATACTAAGTGTACAGGACTTTTTTCGATATCGGGTAGTTCAATAAAATGGAAGAGTGAAAAAACTATGGTTATGATCGATAAAGGTTGTTGTGAAAAGAACAGATTTGGATGAAAGCGAAATTCGGACGCAAAGTTTGAACTGATGACCCTGGAAAACAAAGTCAGTACCGTATTGTATTCGATCATAATTGCCGTGGGTTTTATTTTTCATTTTACCTTTTTTTAATCTGTGCGAACACGGTTTACGTGAAATGATTGTTTTGAGTGTCTACGTTATAGAATAGTGTGGTTTGAGAGACCTTGTAACATGTCTGCATGGACGATACACACTTCTAGGCAATGGACCTCTGGTAGGACACACAGTTCATCAAGTAAAGCAAAGAATATAACACGTTACATATCATAGTGTCCACATCGTTCTTTATTTTTTGTTCAGGAGTGAGAATCCGTTTTGCATACTTCATTCCACATACTGTCACTGTTGATTATATTGAAAGCAATTTGGAAATTGAACGACCTCATAAATATTTTGTCAATTTTGAAGGAAATCAGTTTTAAATGCAGGTGTTGGTGTATTGAAGACACCTTAATTTGTCATCGTATCAAACTATCATGTTCCATATATTGTATATTATCTCATAATTATTCTCCGCTTTTAATTATGGTGAATGGATAATATGCTGTACAACAGTATAAGCCCTTTTCGGAAATTGTATTATCTCCCCCTGAATAACTGCCGCTCTTTAATGTTAGAGGTAGAAAACATCGCTTCCGGGAAGTAGTCGCCCCGGTTTCACTTTTACCAAAGGCACCCGCATTTTTTTTAATAATATAACATTGATAAACTATTCCAGAATATCTGTTTGAAAATCTATACTGTTTCCTCTTTCTACATGAACCGATAGATCCTGTATAAGTTTGCATTATAAAGATAATTGTATTGAAAAATTGAATATGTAAGTACTCAAACTAATTGTGAGGGCCTTTGGTACTTACAGGAAGTTCTCTGAATCAATACGCCCCTAGTGGAACAAGGGAGATAAAATCTTCCGAATTTGGCTATGGTATTATTAATGTGTAGCTCATTGAGTGCCAAAAATAAAACTGTATTTGTTGTATTGTAATTAACAAACATGTATGCTGCATGGTGAGATGGAACAATTTTGCTGATGTAAAAACTTACATATTATATTATATTATATACTATATATTATATTGAAAGGACGTTGCGTCCATCCTCTATCAGTGGGACGTGTCCGTGTACATAGAATCGTTGGTCCAGGGTTTATGTTATATATTCCAGGTTTCAGTCTTGGTTCTCTGACTGTAATCATAAACTTCGTGTATTCCCAATATTAATCATATACTCATTCACTCATATTGTCGACATGTGTTCAACCATAATACGTAGATCGTCATTATACGTCAACAACCTGCCGTCAGCGCCACATTCTTTGTGAATTTGGTGATGTATATGACAGACGTATTACGGAAGGAGGTCTTTCCAGATAAATTTCACAATATGCTACTGTAGTTTTAGTGCAGAAAAGTTGCCAGTAATTTGATGTAAAAAGTACAGTAAATATTGTGAATTAACAGTAAATTACTGCAACAATTACAGCAAATAGTGTATTTTGCAATGTTTACTGGCAAATTACTGGCAGCTTTGCTACCCTAAAACTACAGTAACACTATGTTTGCAACGACTGCTGCCATAGTATCGTACTAAGAAATAATCTTCCGAAATTGAAGGCAATGAAATTTTGCAGATTTTAATCCCAGTACGTCTTCACCTCATCTGACATCAAAGAATAAATTTAGCAACAGTGACCAGGAACATTATCGGTGATGATATTGCTCGCTTTGCCAAACGTTGAACAACACGTATTTTCATTTATATTTATTAAGTTTTACAAAACGTATATTTATTTATTTTCACAAAAATATATATATTATTTTTTTTATTATTTATCTTAACAGAGGGTATACCGAGTGTTGGTGGAAGCTCAAATTATAAAATTTGATTCTAATTAAAACATTTTACAATCCAGCATGATCGGTCAATCGGCCCCGTGATCAAATCGGTCCCGTGTTGGTTTTGATTTGATTGTATACAAGTCGTAATAGGAAGTCCAATTTTCGAGTTAATCTCAGCTCCGATCAATACTCTCTGTCAAGATAAATATCTAATGCACAACATATTTCCCTCATATTAAAGCACAAGGAGAAATGGGAGTAGAATGGATCACACCAGATACCACAGCAACTGATGCTTGTTGAGGCGTGTCAGTTGTTATTGCCTTAATGTGATATGATCCGATTCATAGTTTGAAACAATTGTCCTGAAACCTGATGACATAGGCCCGCTATACATCCATGGCAATAAAACCCCACTTCTATCCCTTGATGCATTGCAGGCCCCCAACATCTATGACAATTAATAGGCTGGTGGGGAACATCATACAATTCAATCCGCCGGTCACCTGCCCCGTGTAACGTGACATCAACTTAATTGCCAGCGCGAGGTCCCTGGGCTGGCACAGTCGGAAGACCAAGCTTTAAGTTGGTGTATCGGGTTACATATAGGACGTTACGCCGTGCGTCACGTGTACTACGCGTTGACAATTAAATTAGTTTCGTGTTACATAGCGATCTCTGGATAAACGATCACCTGTCATGCAGATAAATGAATTGACAATTTATCACGTGACTGAAGAAGGTATAATACATCATCGGGGTTCAGATGCATTGTGGGGGCATTTGTTCGAAGTGCCCATTCAGAATCGGATAGTCCAGATGTGAAAGGAAAAATGTCCCAGGAAACAATGTCTCTTTTTATTTATTCTTCTTTATGTCTTACCTGAAAAATGTCATAGCCACGTTATTAAATAGGAACCGGGCATTGTTTTCCAACCTGACATTCTTTCCTAATACACAGCATGAAATGACAGTAGTGTTCCCACGGGAGACAACCTCCGTATTGAGCAATGCTAATGTAAATATATGTGAACTAACATGTTATCAATGCTTCATCTGTTATTGTGTCATTTTCAACTCTTACGCTTATTTTTAATGTCAATGCATTCTGTAAATAAACACTTCATCCCACACGGAATGGAAAGAAATTTGCAGTTTCAGTTTCAATTATGCCTCCGACCGATTAGAGCAGTAGATTAGACATTCAGTAGGCAGATGTCGGTTTCACAATTATCTCTGTCGTTGTAACCGAAACATTTTCTCGGATTAAACTGTGGCAAAAACTGTGAATTTGGAAAATGAACGACGTATACCTCCGAATGTCGGATTTGACTCCTATAGTTTGACTCTTTTCTAACTGATGCAACTGTAAATTTTATTTTTAGGATATCAACACATTTCTAAAAGACATATTCCAGGTTCGTTTCGAATCTAAACAAAGCTTGGACATATTTAGGTTTCAACTCATTTTTAAACCGATCAGCATCGACATTTTCAAATTTTGAACACTTTTCAAAACGCTGAAAGTTTCTAAACCTAAATATGTTATGGTCCAAAAGTGTTAACGAGAAACCTCTGGAAAAGTGTTCAAATCCTAAACATTAAATTTGCAGTGTACTGGTCAGTTTTCAAGTTTTCTATCTTAGGTTGAGTAGAATAACGCACTAGCCTTTTCTATTTACCGGTGTCTAATAATACCATGATTGCCCTGGAGGCTAGAACCGCAAAAGCGCCGTATATGTTCTTTTCCAATGAAAATCACTTCCGGGATCTGACAGACAAATCCGATTAGTCAGCCCTCAAGGCCAGTTTACCGTTCACTGATATTCCAAGATGATTTTAAAAGTTGTAGAAGTGGTGCTCGAACTATAAATCTGGTTGTGCATCACACAACCAGTGCATTACACAGTAAAATTCGAGCACCATTTTTCATTTGAAGTTGTATGCAAATCCATGTTCCTACAATCGACAAGAAGGGCCATAACTACCCTGGGAACGCTGGGCACTATATCGTCAAATCCAACATGCGACAATCAAGATCTTTGGGATCTTAGTACAACCATGCATTCTAACTGCTTGTCTGTGCCTACCCAAGACTGAGGGTCACGGTAGATTGCCTCACTCAAGTCCAGCAGAGAAGTGTCATATTCACTGAACTCATAAATGTCTTTGTTATTCACGAAAAACCCGTCCTTTTGCGCGAAAAGTTGTAAGCCAACAGGAGAACAATTCCAAGTAAGAACAAGAATAATAGACTGTTGTCCTAGTCGTGTTTACTGAATGTCGGAACTGACGACTATATGTTGATTCTATTGAAAATGCTACACTGTAAATGGCATGTTTAGGACATGGACACATTCCTAAACATATATCCCAGTTTCGTTTTGAATGTCGAAACATGTTTGGTTTTGAAAACTTCCTCAATAGTTTTCTGGAACATGCGTGTTCGATTACGGACATGAATTCCCCCTGTGGACGACGGTTAGATACTGAATGTCAGATCTGACGCTTAAATGTGATTGTTGCCTTGGTTACACGTTTTGTTAAATTAGATGTTTCATTGAAAAATTCAGCAAAAATTATTTATGGAGTGAGTGAATAGAATTTAACGTCGCTCTCAACTATATTTCTGCTATATATTACGAGGAACCAACTAAGTACCACCCAGCCAAGTTGCGTTCCTGCTACTTCAAAAAAGAAATCTTTGAAGCAGCATGGAACCAGACACCCACCATCCACCCTATAAAACACTGAGGACAGCACACAAGACACAGACAGGACGCTTTCATGGTGCAATAAAGACAAGTGATATTACAGTGCTAGACATCACATCATCAAGTTCCTGTTGCTTTTCAGTAAAATACATTAAAGCAACAGGAACCCGTGCCCACCCAACCACCCGCCTATTTATGGATGACAAGTCGTTGGACCATGTCGTGCATCATTGGCATTAAAACTGTCGAAGGAGCTTCACAGACAGACTAAATAAAATTTGATGAATTGATCATTTCGAATAAGCGACGTTTGCGTATTCGCATGATTAAATTATTGCTGTATTTATTAAGAAGAGCACGACGTGTTTGATTTGTTTCTAACAGTTTTTGTGCACAGTAGTTGCATTGCGCCACGTACATTGAGAAATCCTCATGGAATAATTATTCTAAATGTGTAATTCGTGTCTGTGAAAACTTGTGACAATGAAATAATACCTTGTTTGATTTATATGATAATGTACGACAACCCGTTAGTACCACCGTAAATAAAAATTGATATCCATTACTTCCTTTTAACGAATGACGTCCAATAATCCGTTATAACGAATTGTTAATGCGTTATGAGGGATTACTGGATCTTAATTTTTATTTACCGTGGCACTAACGGGGCGTCAAAAGTAATAAAACAACAGACGGCTCCCTCGATATATAGGACAACAAGGAATTTTTGCACATTATGTATAATATTCTTGTATTAAGGAGTCAGTATCGTTTTATTTGACTAATAAAAGCACGCTTAAACCTGGCCATGCTAACTGTCAATATACTGAAACATCAAGAAAGATCGGGGGAGTACGGATGTTATCATCGTATCTTTTACTAATAAAGTAGAATATTTCTTAAAGATATCAGGCATCAGGTCCATCATTCAGTAGCCAATGCTAGTCCATAATTCAGAAAATTAAGTGAATGTTATTGGGTCTATAAACTTGACGAACCTGTTCCTGCAAAATATTTTGTGACGTTGATTAACATTTACATGATCTACCAAATGCTACTAGGCGAAATATGTATACGCCATAAACAGGCCCTTTCTGGATGTTACCGTCCAGGAACAATCCCAATATTGTAATCGTATCTCTTGCCGTCGTGAGACACAGTATACGTACAACTGAAACTTGTACGGAGGAGTCTCTAATCCGCCATCATCCATCCATCTTCAGAAGTCCAGGTAAATCCTAAATCCTCGGAGAGAGTTTACCTGGACATTTTTTTGTGGTTCGAATGAGTTCTT
Source organism: Hanleya hanleyi (assembly GCA_036873755.1). Lineage (NCBI taxonomy): Eukaryota > Metazoa > Mollusca > Polyplacophora > Lepidopleurida > Hanleyidae > Hanleya > Hanleya hanleyi. Next base: position 51,235 of record JAVTVY010019360.1, on the reverse strand, counting down.
GAGTCGATGCCTCTATTATACAATCTCGTACATTTCATTCCGCGCTGTTGGTCTGAATTGATATGTCGATATTTCAAGCCTGCGGTTTATGCTTTGACTACCGATCTCGATTTCAGTCTGGCATCAAAGGAGTTTGACCAGCGATGAAATTCACATCTCAAACCTCGCAGCGGATTGGCGTAATGAGCTGGCTTAGCGCGCTTACTGATTGGTTCGATTCAGAGAAAATCTCTTGCGCTATTTATACCCAGAACCACTATGGGTAACTAACCAAGCCAGTGTATCGATCCTAACAGATCGATCGATACACTGACACGCGAGGATGTCATCCTTCGGGAAACTGTAATCATCAAGGGGCATGTATAGTACACAGTAACTCCCCCTCCCCCCCCAAAACATGGCCGCCAGTGTGGAGGCGAAATATCCTTTTCCAGAAACGTACTCATTTAAATGAAATTAAATTTCCCACACTGTAAATTAAGAATATAATATCTATATGCCTATTATAATATCTATATGTCTATTATCTGAATATACACGTGCAATATTGCCAGAACTTAATTCAAATAATAATTAAACTCCAAGAGACGGATAAAAATATTAATATTAGAGAGGGTCATTATGCTGTTTCTGAGTAATAACCATCTCCATTAATGTCTCTATGAAGCTTTCAAAGTTGGACTATTCGAAACAGGTTAGGGCAATCCCGCTCTCTAAAATGGAGGTAAAAAAGTCGTTTTTGCCCAATAAATCAATTCACATAATGAATTCAGCAAAACTCTCTTGAGGCGCACACAGACATATATATCCGCATCAAATGGTAATAAAAAATAGTCATCTATCTAATTTGCATAATAATAGAACAAACATCTGTCGCGCTGTTTGAACAATATTGACTGGTTTTTCAAATGGCAAATTAATTTTAGGACATAAAACAATAGATAAATTAATGCGCCTGAACTTTTGAAGCATTGGTTAATCAGGAATCAGAAATTATTGAGCAAAACGACCCTTTTACTTCATTTTAGAGAGCGGGATCGCCCTAAGTTTTGTAAATTTTTCATTTTGAGGTCAATTTGTACCGTACATAAAAGTACTTCACTTGGAACCCTTCACCACAACCATGCACAAATTGGTGTCTTGATGCATTTGTGTTTGTGCACTGCACAAGCCTGAATCACCAGCCGCTGAGTACACCTCAACGGAAAATTTGGACTTGACAGTGAAGATTCTTTTGTTATGTTGTCTGTGTTGCCATGTTCTAACAATACACCATTCAATTAGTTTGCTAGCTAGTGTATTCTATTCCTTCCTGAAGTGGATCTTCCATGTTATAATGTTGAGTGAGCTTTTAAGTGCTTTGAAAGCATTGTTAAAAGCGACGTTAAATTCTATTCACTCACTTTTAAGTGCTTTGTCTAGGCAGCCACAGTAGTCCGCTTGAAAATGACAAGGTCTGAGGTATAACTTCAGGGACAAGGGTAAAAATGTAGAAACTAATTGTAGCAAAACATTTGCACATACCATTAGAATTAACATTGATGATCAATTTCCATGAATACCAACTTGAATTCTTACTTAGCATCTGAAATATCTTGGCTGTAACCCAAAATTGATGTTTAAATCTTCATACTATAATAGTAAATGCGTGGTCCCTTGTGCACGAAAAACATATCGTAAGGGTCCGTTGTTGTTGTGGATTTTTTTTTAATATTCATCAGTTTTGCATGCGTAAAGCCTAGATTTTTATCTGTGTGTATGTGGAATTTTCAAAATACTGCAACATTTTAGAAGATGAAAACAGATTTGAACAACAACAGCAACATGCCACGGTGCATTGTCCTCAAATTAACATATAATATGACATTTCCAGGCATTGCTTCAGAACTATTACCCCCATTAGCTGTTTGAATGAGATAGGAGCCCTGACTCTGTCAGCTATTCCTCATAGAATTAGCAAACTTAGACTACAATAGAAGTCCAGATAAACCATATTGTTCCCCCACATCACAATGACATGTCATGTAAGACCAAGCATGAAAAAGCACCCCGTAGACCCATAACCAAGAGTCAGACAATACAATCCAAGTGTTTTTACATGAATCCATTCCACTCTGTATATGAAACAACCGCAGGATTGACTATTTCTAATGCGTTTTGAATAATAATGCATCACTTCCCAATTCCTGTGTTACCGGGGTTAGACCTTGTAAATGTTTGCATGGATCGTGTCTCCACGATGGTTTGGAGCGATATGCAAGAGGTGGGAAAAACTGACGACGTCTGGCGATTAAAAGCAACCATATGACTCCACAGGAAAGCATCCCTCGGCACCCACAGCATTCGGATCCGAGAATACGGTAGTTGCTCGGACGTAGCCCTAGTATCTCAGCCGCGTTTTTATTGCAACCATTCAGGTGGAGACTATTAAGTATCCACACGGTCCCTAGTATTGATTTAGGCGGAATTAGATACGATAGCTCGGGAGCTGTGATGACAGATCAGGATCATCAGCTCAAACAACAAATCAGATGTTAATGGATGAGCATCGTGAACGTCTGATGGAGTAAACGCCTCAAGATGGGGTAACCTGGTAAATGCAAGAATACCCAGAGAAGCTAACCTGTAATGCCCGACGTCGTACGGCTTAAATTTCCCACCAAAATAATAAACCTACATACATTTGTCCAGTGACATGTACAGAGAGCGGGCCTTGGGGACTAATAGTCCACCAGCAGAATCCTACCATATACCAGTAATAAATTGGAGCGATATGCAAGAGGTGGACCAGTAATAAATTGGAGCGATATGCAAGAGGTGGGAAAATTGACTGGCTGCTAAAAAGGAACAATATGATTCTACAGGAAAGCATTCCTCGGCCCCTAACATTCAGACCCGAGAATACGGTGGATTCTCGGACGTAGCCTTAGTATCTCAGCCGCGCATTTATTGCACCTGTTCATGTGGAGACTTAAGTATACACACGGCCCCTGGCACCGGCTTAAGCGGAATTATATACGCTAGCTCGGGAGTTCTGATGACAGATCAGCTCAAACAAATCATCTGATGTTAATGGATGAGCATCGTGGGCGTCTGATGGTGTAAACGCCTCAACATGGGGTAACCTGGTAAATTCAAGAATACCCAGAGAAGCTTACCTGTAATGCCCGACGTCGTACGGCTTAAATTTCCCACCAAAACAATAAACCTATAACCAATAACAATTGTTATATACAATAGGTATATAACTCATATAGACTTATATAAATGAGTTATATATGAACATGCACCAGTATAGGCTGAAATGTTCCACAGACCAGGGAGCATACATTTTCAAGAATACAACCGTCTCAACATATATTTGAAGTTTCATCCAAGATACTTCGAAAGGTAAGATTTGAAATTGTTATTTATGGAAATTGCCCATCGATGTTAATTCTCTCTTCTTTCTTCCAATGTTTTCTGCTTTTAAACCTGTGTATGGGAAACTGTGCTTCAGACTTTTTCAAGCCATTTTCAAGCCGAATACTGTGGCTGCCTAGACAAAACCTTTAAGGGGGAGGGGGAGGTCCAATTTTCAACATCAAGTGAAAAATCCCAATTTCAGGTCTCTCACCGGAACTCAGTAAAACAAAGGTTTTACTCACCCCCAATCTTCCTTAGAATGTATAACACAAATACAGCCCCAAATTCGGCTTCTTGTCCTGCAAAAGTTGTAGTTTAAGTATGAAAAATATAATTTTCAGTCAAATCTATGAAGCAAATTTCTGGTGAAATATACCACAAGATACAATGTCATATATATAGGAAGATGTCTCAACACTTCATTGATCGTTGAACAGTACTTTCGTTATTTTGGGATTACACTATCTTAGTATAGCACAGATCCTAGTGCAGAAAATTTGTCGAGTCCCGAGCGGGATTCGAACTCCCCAACTGGGGAGTCGCTGGTGTCCGTCTCATGTCAGTGACATGAGGAGTGAATAAATGTCGTTGACAAGCATATTAAAGGCCTAATTTGCTCAATGAATAAAGTCTTAGACACCGTTCTGTGGGATCGAGACTATGCCATTTTACATTATCAGCATCAGAAGATATCAACGCTAATTTCATATCTTCAGATAGGATATAGGGACAGACATTAACTCGGCTCTAAGTCCGATTTACTGGGGAGAATTGCTCCTGTTTTATCTTTTTAGATTGGCAGTGATTCCGATCAGAACCAATGCCCCCTAATTACTCGGTGCGATGCTCTCTGATGGAATCGATAATACGGGCTAGATCCGTATGGTTTTAAGTTAAGTACGGCAATTGGAATAACCGGGAGGCCCAAAAACCCTGTCGATGGTTCTAGATAATGGTCCCATTTACACGGGAATGGGGAAGTATTTACCGATCCTCCTATTGGCATTGTGCTGGTATAGCGACCTTCAGTCTGCACTTCAGAACTATTATCAGAGAGACGTTTCAATAAACATTGATGGGACCTAGAGACTTGCGATCAACATAGCCATCGGTTGATGTCAAGCGTGGATCGATGCTAGAAGCACATGTCAGGTCGATAAGAAAAACGGTCGACAGAATAGATAATTTATATATGTTAATAAATAGGAACGTAACAATTTGTGTTAATTCGGGACACATGAATGCATGCATGTTATACTGTAAGTTGGGTGATACTGCTGTGATTTCGTTAACCCGCTGCTCGGGGCGTTTGTACGTTCTCAGAAACACAGACAAATGCAAGTGAGTTCAAAGATATTTTGCGCCAATACTTCTAGTGACATCGGGGCAAAGCTATTAAATTTGCTGGCAGATTAATGCCGTATTTGCTGAGATCTGACCACCCACTCTCAAACACCGTTTCCTGTCTTCACTCTCTTGATATACCCCATATAACAGCGGCATATACTCTTGACCTCAAGAAGCCTGTAATCCTTCATCAAGATTCCCCACGTTGCTCAGTAAGCGCTTACTCCCATTCACGGCATATCCAGTGTTTTCTTTCACTTCTTCACGCGAGTCGAATGCCTTCCTCACTCATGATTTAACTCTGTAATTTAAAGTTAATTGTTGGAGAGTCTAAATGGAGAGTCTGTGAATGGCGAAGTCCCATCCCCGCGCCCTTGATAATGAGTTGGTTTTATTACGTTTGCCGATCCGACATCAACTCACCATAGTTGCCGTATCAATTCTTCTCCTACGCGCTATAACTTAACGTGTTCTGAATGAAATAGCACAAATCTACATTTCAATAATTCGTCTGCTGTCTGGCTTTGATTGATTTGTGGGTTTATCAAGTCAACATTATAACTACAAGACGCGCCGCCGATCGCGATTAACAAAACTTTGATCTAGTTCATCAATCGAACTACCAAGATTTGAGCTACCAGTTGAAATTGATACCCATTTCGTTTTTCTGTCTTGTTCATTGCGTGAATGACGGCGTTAAACTTTAGAAAAACCGAATGAGTGAGTAAATAGGATTTAACTTCGATTTCAACATTATTTCAGTCATATCGCGAAGAACCAACTAATCACCACCCAACCAAGTTGCGTTCCTACTGCTTCAAGGAAGAGATCTTCTTCAAATAGAAGAAATCTTCTTCAAAAAGAAGAAACCAGACACCTTCTGCCCACCCTATAAAACACTGAGGACAGCACACAAGACACAGCCAGGACGCTTACATGGTGCAATAAAGACAAGTGATATTACAGTGCTAGACATCACATTATCAAGTTCCTGTTGCTCCTCAGCAAAATGCAATGAAGCAACAGGAACCCGTGCCCACCGGACACCCACCAAATGGAAAACACGATAGGAGAGGTGACCCTTCTGCCATAATACAACATATCACATACTTCTATTTACGCTTATCAATGATATCAATATGCGCACCCATATACGGCATCTGTCGCAGACGCCATGTTGTGTATTTACGTCCAGGTGCTCATACGTAGAGACCCCAAAACGCACAACATGTACATGGGGGAAACGGCTCGTGTACCGCTATTCATCAGCGCTTGACACGTCATTAAAGGCGACAGGCAAGGGGAGAAGTTAACTTCCAGAAAATATCGGGTAAGGAGTATCAGGATGACAATTTATACGGTCCGGGATGTGTTTGACGAAGGTCAACAAACGGCTTGTGTTACCATCAGCAACAGATATTAGTTATAAAAACAGTTGTGCTTAATATTATTCAACGCTCTTGGATGCGGGCCCAGCGGGGGTACGGTAATACTTATCTAAGGGCAAAAGAGCAGTTGGTCCTCTGCATTTCTGTCTAGTTACGTTTCACATATGCATCAGTCTAACAACAGCCAGCTTAATTCGCGACTCTGGGTTTTAATGCTGCAGTGTTGGCAACAACAAAATCTATTTCGTTACAGTTTTAAGGGTTTTTTTCATTATTCCTCTCATAGAGAAATGTAGATGCAGTGTGAGGGATGGCGCCATGGACTTGAAGTAGATTCTGTACTCAAATCTCGAGTGCGTGCCAGCAGAACGAGACGAACTAAGAGAGCATTTTTTCCTTTTCCTCCTGTGTATAACACGTTAATATTTTGTTTGAAAACATTCTTTCGTCTGATTAAGAAAGCAGTCACTCAGGACGTATTGAATTCCTTCCGTTCAGTTTCTATCTCAAATTTCGGTGTTACAGGTACATGTAGGACATCCTGGAAACGCTTATTGCAAACGCGCGAACCTTTCAAAAACGTTCAAACACATATATGTTTGTTTGATCAAATGCTGGTCGTTTGGTTCATCTACCCGAACATTTAGAAATGTGGCATTTATGTCAATATGTAATCTGTTGATAATCCCCGATGGCACCCAACTTTCAACCCGTTTGATTTCATTACATTATAGATGATATAGCCAAATATCTTCATATAATACTAGTTCTCTGAATTTGTCTAGAGGGTTGCGTTATAATTGAAAAACGTAACAGCAAAGCTTAAACAACTTTAGATAGCAAAAAACGACCTACGCCTGATAAGAGCTTCATTTGAAACGGTACCAATTGATGTGAGAATTGAGCCCCTTGAGACCCAAAAATGCACAACATGTACATGGGGGAAACGGCTCGTGTACAGCTATTCATCAGCGTTTGACACGTCAATAAAGGCGACAGGCAAGGGGAGAAGTTAGCTTCCAGAAAATATTCGGTAAGGATTATCAGGATGATAATTTATACGGTACGGGATGTGTATGACGAAGATCAACAAACGGCTTGTGTGACTGTCAGCAACAGATATTAGTTATAAAAACAGTTGTGCTTAAGGATAGCTATCCCCTTAGAGGGTCAAAATTGGTCATTTTTTTTGTATTTCTTCATTCAAATATTCACTATTTCCTCTAACAGTTGGTGAAAAAATGAAATAAAAATTATAAATAGAAGTGTTTCAATATTAGGATTAAAAATTTAGTTTCCGAGGCACTGGAACAATTAAACAGATTGCCTTAGCTTGGGCTTGGCTACTATTATTTTTGTCTGTTAAATTTCCCTTTCCAAAACTCATTTACGCCGTATTATGGTAAGCTAATTATCTCTTAGTCCTACTTATTTACATTAATATACCCCCTTTTGATCAAAATCATGCAAACATCCTTATTTTTGTTTCTAATTATGACAGTGACACTTCACTCAGACACCCGCCGTGAAGTAATCTACACAGGTGTGAACAAGTTTTAGCAGGTTTAAATTGGACTTTAAACCGACTTGATGAAAAAAACTTAGTGTAATAGTTATCCAGAATAAACAGTAATTCGAGTAGGTCCCATAAGACAGATTAAAAGTGTATTTGACAATAGAATTCAAGCAAAAAATAGGGATTAATTCATCAGATGTATAGCTGGACACATTTTGCCCGATTTCTAGCCTTTCATTTTTGTACAAAATCCGAGATTTAAACGTTTATTTCTCGGAAAGTATCCATGCTACGCTTTTGAAATTTGGCATGCTTGTTACTTATAAGGTGATCTAGTAAAGCCTATCTCACTTTTTGTAAGTTCGGATTATATTTTTAATTATTCAACTCTTAAGACAAACGACCGTAAAAAAGTACATTTTTTTTCAATTTATTTTAGTAAAATAGCTATAAAAACAAAACCAGGCAAAAATTAAAGAAAATGAGATAGAGTTTACTAGTTCGAATTGTCTCCAACGAAGGTATACCATCGAAGTTGAAACAAGACCAACAGTTTTCATGAAATTTCAATTGAAAAATGGACGCTATTGTTTTCATTTTAATTTTTTAAAATTGGAATATTTTCTACACACTAGCAGCGTCAGTTATACAAATCATATAGTTGGAATCCCTACGATTTATGCTTTCATAAAATATATAGTTTATTATGGTTATCTTGTATATTTATTGATACAGACGACAAATTGTCATGGGGGTGCAAAAACTGCCTCAAAGGGGATAGCTATCCTTAATATTATTCAATGCTCTTGGATGCGGGCCCAGTTAGGAACGGTAATACTTATCTAAGGGCAAAAGAGCAGTCGGTCCACTGCATTTCTGTCTAGTTACGTTTCACATATGCATCAATCTAACAACAGCCAGCTTAATTCGCGACTCTGGGTTTCAATGCTGCAGTGTTGGCAAAAAAAAGATCCATGTCGTTACAGTTCTAAGTTTTTTTTCATTATTCCTCTCATAGAGAAATGTAGATGCATTGCGAGGGATGACGCCATGGAATTGAAGTAGATTCTGTACTCAAATCTCGAGTGTGTGCCAGCAGAAAGGGGAGGAACTAAGAGAGCATTTTTTTTTCTTCTTTTCTTCCTGTGTATAAGACGTTAATATTTTGTTTGAAAACATTCTTTCGTCTGATTAAGAAAGCAGTCACTCAGGACGTATTGAATTCCTTCCGTTCAGTTTCTATCTCAAATTTCGTCGGTGTTACAGGCGTCAAGTAGGACATCCTGGAAACGCTTATTGCAAACGCTTGAACCTTTCAAAAACATTCAAAAACATCAATGTTTGTTTGATCAAATGCTGATCGTTTGGTTCGTCTATCCGAACATTTAGATATGTGGCATTTATGACAATATGTAATCTGTGGATATCCCAGATGGCACCCAACTTTCAACCCGTTTGATTTCATTACGTTACAGATGATATAGCCAAATATCTTCACATAACACTTGTTCTCTGAATTTGTCTAGATGGTTGAGTTATAATTGAAAAACGTAAAAGCAAAGATTAAACAACTTTAGATATATAGCCAAAAAAACGACCTACGCCTGATAAGACCTTCATTTGAAACGACACCAATTGATGTGAGAATTGAGCCTCTTTCTGGCATCACATCACGCAATTCGAGACCAAATAAGTAAGCTCTTCAACGCTTTCGACATCTGCTATGGGTTACTTCATCTTCATGGCATCGAAATACTATTGACACGGAACTTATCCTTATGACGATGACAACTGATTGAGAAGTAAGTTATATCATTTCATCACGCGAAGTTATATGGGAAAGCAAATGCTATAGATATTGAAACCACTATAATAGCTGTTATCATCGCGCTTTATTAGTATTTCATTTTAATGTTATGTAAAGAATATCATGTCTTTATGGCATCATTGAAATCACTTCTCCCTTGCAAGAAAGCATCTTATGTTTTTATTATTTTTATTTCATACACATTTGGAATCGATGCTAACTTTCATATGAAATAGTAATTTCGATTATTTTATGGACGAGGGTTGAATATAGAATGTCTGATCTGACGCTTGCTATTTAGTGTTTACATATTAAATTGCAAGGCTGATCGATTACATCTAAAGAAAGTCATAAAGAGCAACGACCAATCCAATACATCCAAAGCATTGCAAACAAGATTTTTTGTATTTCAATTTCCGCTTTATTTACATACGACGTTCCTCTGAATTGGCGCTAATTTTCTAACCCAAAATTGATGTTAAATCTTCATACTTTAGTAAATGTGTGGTCCCTTGTGCACGAAAAAAAACATCGTAAGGGTCCGTGAGTGGAGCATGTTGTTGTTGTTGTATCAGAATTGTGGATTTTTTTTTAAATATTCACCTGTCTTGTATCCGTAAAGCCTAGATTTATATCTTTGTGTATGTGAAATCTTTGTAACTTCAAAATACTGCAACAATTTAGATGGTAAAAACAGATTTGAACAACAACAGCAACATGCCACGGTGCACGGCCTTAAATTAACATAAAATATGACATTTCCAGGCATTGCTTCACCAGCAGCTGTTTGAATGTGCATGATAAGAGCCCCGACTCCCGTCAGCTATTCCTTCATGCAAATATCCCCATAGAAGGCACATTTAGGCTACAATAGAAGTCCAGATAAACCATATTGTCCCCCCCCCCGCGCATCACAATGACATGTCATGTAAGACCAAGCATGAAAAAGCCAACCAATAGACCCATAACCAAGAGTCAGACAATACAATCCAAGTGTTTTTACATGAATCCCTTCCACTCTGCATGTGAAACAACCGCAGGATTAACTATTTCTAATGTGTTTTGAATAATAATGCATCAGTCCCCAATTCCTGTGTTACCGGTTTTAGACCTTGCAAATGTTTGCATGGATCTTGTCTCTATGATGAATTGGAGCTATATGCAAGAGGTGGGGGAAAAATGACGTCTGGCGACTAAAAAGCAACCATATGACTCCACAGGAAAGCATCCCACGGCACCTATAGCATTCAGACTCGAGAATACGGTGGTTGCTCGGACGTAGGCTTAGTATCTCAACCGCACTTTTATTGCAGATGTTCATGTGGAGACTATTAAGTATTCACACGGCCCCTAGCGCCGACTTAAGCGGAATTAGATACGTTAGCTCGGGAGCTGTGATGACAGATCAGCTCAAACAACTCACCTGATGTTAATGGATGAGCATCGTGGGCGTCTGTTGGAGTAAATTACGCCTCACCATGGGGTAACCTGGTAAATGCAAGAATACCCAGAGAAGCTAACCTGTAATACCCGACGTCGTATGGCTTAAATTTCCCACCAAAACAATAAACCTACATATATTTGTCGAGTGGCATGTGCAGAGGGCGGGTATCGGGGAGTAACAGTCAACCAGCAGAATCCTACCATATACAGGTAATAAATTGGAGCGATATGCAAGAGGTGGGAGTAACTGACGACGTCTGGCGACTAAAAAGCAACCATATGACTCTACAGGAAATCATCCCTCGTCACCTAACATTCCGACCCGAGAATACGGTGGATTCTCGGACGTAGCCTTAGTATCTCTGTCGCGCTTTTATTGCAACTGTTCATGTGGAGACTATGAAGTATCCACACGGCCCCTAGCAACGGATTAAGCGGAATTAGATACGCTAGCTCGGCCGCTGTGATGACAGATCAGCTCAAACAACTCATCTGATATTAATGGATGAGCACCGTGGAAGTTTGATGGAGTAAACGCCTCAACATGGGGCAACCTGGTAAATTCAAGAATACCCAGAGAAGCTAACCTATAATGCCCGACGTCGTACGGCTTAAATTTCCCACCAAAACAATAAACCTATAACCAATAAACAATTGTTATATACAATAGGTATATAACCCATATAAACATATATAAATGAGTTATATATGAACATGCACCAGTATAGGCTGAAATGTTCCACAGACCAGGGAGCATACATTTTGAAGAAAACAACCGTCCCAACATAAATTTGAAGTTTCATCCAAGATACTTCGAAATGTAAGTAAGGTTTGAAATTGTTATTGATGTTAATTCTCTGGTATGTGCAAAACGCTTTCTTCCGGTGTTTTCTGCTTTCCACAGTTTTCCATACACAGGTTAATGTGTATGGGAAACTGTGCTTCAGACTTATTCAAGCCATTTTCAAGCCGAATACTGTGGCTGCCTAGACAAAACCTTTAAGGGAGAGGGGGAGGTCCAATTTTCAATACCAAGTGAAAAATCCCAATTCTAGGTCTCTCACCAGAACCCAGTAAAACACAGGTTTTACTCCCCCCAATCTTCCTTAGAATGTATAACACAAATTCAGCCCCAAATTCGGCTTCTTGTCCTGCAAAAGTTGTAGTTTGAAGTATGAAAAATATCACTTTCATAGTCAAATCTACGAAGCAAATTTCTGGTGAAGTATACCACAAAATACAATGTAAAATATACAGGAAGATGTCTCAACACTTTATTGAGGTCCGACGAGCAGTTAAAATGGCTTAGTTTAAACAAACAACGTACAATTTTCATTTCAATGCAAAAAAGAAAGTGGCAGAGGCCAATGGTACCTTCTTCACAATTTTTAGGATTGTATGTGCAAATTGCACTCAGACAGGTGGTTGGTCTTTGAATGAAAATTGTAATTTATTTGTAGATACTAAGTCAATTTGATTGCTCGTCGGACCTCAATGAAGTGTTGAGACATCTTCCTACATATTTTACATTGTATTATTTAGTATTTTTTACCAGGAATTTGCTTCGTAGATTTGACTATGAAGGTGAAATTTTCATGCTTCAAACTACTCATATTGCAGGAAAAGAAGCCAAATTTGGGGCTGTATTTCTGTTATACATTCTAAGGAAGTTGGGGGAAAGTAAAACCTGTGTTTTACTGTGTTCTGGTGAGAGACCTGAAATTGATTTTTTTTATTTGGTGTTGCAAGGTTTTCAAAACTTCAGACAGCTGAAAAATCCAACTTTGAAAGTTCTCCAAGCTTCACAGAGACATTAATGGACATGGGGTTTACTCAGTAACAACAGACTGGCCCTCTCTAATACTCTTGGTGTTGGATTGTTATTTTGAGGTAAGTTCTGACTGTATTAAAGTTGGCAATATTGCACATGTATATTTAGATAATAGACATGGCAATAGTTTCATAATTTTAAGATATCTATTCTCAGTATATTCTTAATTTACAGTGTGGAAGATTTCATTTCATTTAAATAAGTGATTTTCTTGAAAATGATATTTTGCCTCCGCATTGTCAATAATGGCGTCCATGTTTGGGAGGATCAGTGTGTACTATACATGACCCTTAAATTGCAAGGATCCCTCCTCAGCAAAAAGTTGGTATTCTGAAGCCCATTCAACCTTGATCAATCATAAATCCCGCGAAAATGTGAAACCGGAGAGCACAAACAATAATTTGAATCAAAAACCGTCTGTTTCTAGCGATCTTTGAAAACAACAAAGTACAGATTTAAATTGAACTTTTGAAGAGTATATTCGTTATTTTGGGATTAGACATTCTTATTCTACTAGCACAGATTCTAGTGCAGAAAATGGGTCGAGCCCCGAGCGGGATGCGAACCAGCGACCCCAGAGTAAGGCACCTAATCGCCAGCACTACATGTCGGCGATCTGAACCACTCGGCCAACGGGCCTCCCACAAAAATAGGAGGTAGCAGACCGATAGTCTTGAAGGTGAGCATACAGTACCCCTCTGATGGTCGTGATGACACAGATCCCATAGCTGAATACATAAGAAGATATTTTTTGTCGTTTAAAAAGTGATCCAATAACAGTATTTTCGTATTTTGGGATTACACTGTCTTAGCATAGCACAGATTCTAGTGCAGAAAATTGGTCGAGTCTCGAGCGAGATTCGAATCCCCAACTGGGGAGTCGCTGGTGTCAGTCTCATGTCAGTGACATGAGGAGTGAATCTGTCGCTGACAAGCGTATTAAAGGCCTAATTTGCTCAGTGAATAAAGTCTTAGAAACCGTTCTGTTGGATCTAGACTATGCCGTTTTGTATTATCAGCTGCAGAAGATATCAATGCCAATTTTATATTTTGAGATAGGATATAGGGACAGACATTAACTGGGATCTAAGTCCGATTTACTGGGGAGAATTGCTCCTGTTTTACGTTTTAGTTTGACAGTGATTCCGATCAGAACCAATGCCTCCTAATTACTCGGTGCGATACTCTCTGATGGAATCGATAATACGGGCTAGATCCGTATGGTTTTAAGTTAAGTACAGCAATTGGAATAACCGGGAGGCCCAAAAACCCTGTCGATGATTCTAGATAATGGTCCCATTTACACGGGAATGGAGAAGTATTTACTGGTCCTCATATTGACATTGTGCTGGAATAGCGCCCTTCAGTCTGCACTTCAGAACTATTATCAGAGGGACGTTTCAATAAACATTGATGAGACCTAGAGACTTGCGATCAACATAGCCATCGGTTGATGCCGAGCGTGGATCGATGCAGAAAGTCCGTGTCAGTTCAATAAGAAAAACGGTTGACAGAATAGATAATTTTTATATGTTAATCAATAGGAACGGAACAATTTGTGTCAATTCGGGATTCATGAAGGCATGTTATACTGTAAGTTGGGTGATACTGTGATTTCGTTAACCCGCTGCTCGGGGCGTTTGTACGTCCTCAGAAACACAGACAAATGCAAGTGAGTTCAAAAATATTTTGCGCCAATACTTCTAGTGACATCGGGGCAAAGCTATTAAATTTGCTTGCAGATTAATGCCGTATTTGCTGAGATCTGACCATCAACTCTCAAACACCGTTTCCTGTCTTCACTCTCTTGATATACCCCATATACAGCGGCATATACTCTTGACCTCAAGAAGCCTGTAATCCTTCATCAAGATTCCCCACGTTGCTCAGTAAGCGCTTACTCCCATTCACGGCATATCCAGTGTTTTCTTTCACTTCTTCACGCGAGTCGAATGCCTTCCTCACTCATGATTTAACTCTGTAATTTAAAGTTAATTGTTGGAGAGTTTATATGGAGAGTCTGTGAATGGCGAAGTCCCATCCCCGCGCCCTTGATAATGAGTTGGTTTTATTACGTTTGCCGATCCGACATCAACTCACCATAGTTGCCGTATCAATTCTTCTCTCACGCGCTATAACTTAACGTGTTCTGAATGAAATAGCACAAATCTACATTCCAATAATTCGTCTGCTGTCTGGCTTTGATTGATTTGTGGGTTTATCAAGTCAACATTATAACTACAAGACGCGCCGCCGATCGCGATTAACAAAACTTTGATCTAGTTCATAAATCGAACTACCAAGATTTGAGCTACCAGTTGAAATTGATACCCATTTCGTTTTTCTGTCTTGTTCATTGCGTGAATGACGGCGTTAAACGTTAGAAAAACCGAGCGAGTGAGTAAATAGGATTTAACTTCGATTTCAACATTATTTCAGTCATATCGCGAAGAACCAACTAATCACCACCCAACCAAGTTGCGTTCCTACTGCTTCAAGGAAGAAATCTTCTTCAAATAGAAGAAATCTTCTTCAAAAAGAAGAAACCAGACACCTTCCGTCCACCCTATAAAACACTGAGGACAGCACACAAGACACAGCCAGGACGCTTACATGGTGTAATAAAGACAAGTGATATTACAGTGCTAGACGTCACATTATCAAGTTCCTGTTGCTCCTCAGCAAACTGCAATGAAGCAACAGGAACCCGTGCCCACCAGACACCCACCAAATGGAAAACACGATAGGAGAGGTGACCCTTCTGCCATAATACAACATATCACATACTTCTGTTTACGCTTATCAATGATATCAATATGCGCACCCATATACGGCATCTGTCGCAGACGCCATGTTGTGTATTTACGTCCAGGTGCTCATACGTAGAGACCCAAAAACGCACAACATGTACATGGGGGAAACGGCTCGTGTACAGCTATTCATCAGCGCTTGACACGTCAATAAAGGCGACAGGCAAGGGGAGAAGTTAGCTTCCAGAAAATATCGGGTAAGGAGTATCAGAATGACAATTTATACGGTCCGGGATGTGTTTGACGAAGGTCAACAAACGGCTTGTGTTACCATCAGCAACAGATATTAGTTATAAAAACAGTTGTGCTTAATATTATTCAACGCTCTTGGATGCGGGCCCAGCGGGGGAACGGTAATACTTATCTAAGGGCAAAAGAGCAGTCGGTCCTCTGCATTTCTGTCTAGTTACGTTTCACATATGCATCAATCTAACAACAGCCAGCTTAATTCGCGACTCTGGGTTTTAATGCTGCAGTGTTGGCAACAAAAAAATCTATGTCGTTACAGTTTTAAGGTTTTTGTTCATTATTCCTCTCATAGAGAAATGTAGATGCAGTGTGAGGGATGGCGCCATGGACTTGAAGTAGATTCTGTACTCAAATCTCGAGTGCGTGCCAGCAGAACGAGACGAACTAAGAGAGCATTTTTTTCCTTTTCCTCCTGTGTATAACACGTTAATATTTTGTTTGAAAACATTCTTTCGTCTGATTAAGAAAGCAGTCACTCAGGACGTATTGAATTCCTTCCGTTCAGTTTCTATCTCAAATTTCGGTGTTACAGGCGTCAAGTACATGTAGGATATCCTGGAAACGCTTATTGCAAACGCGCGAACCTCTCAAAAACGTTCAAACACATATATGTTTGTTTGATCAAATGCTGGTCGTTTGGTTCATCTATCCGAACATTTAGAAATGTGGCATTTATGTCAATATGTAATCTGTTGATAATCCCCGATGGCACCCAACTTTCAACCCGTTTGATTTCATGACATTATAGATGATATAGCCAAATATCTTCATATAATACTAGTTCTCTGAATTTGTCTAGAGGGTTGCGTTATAATTGAAAAACGTAACAGCAAAGCTTAAACAACTTTAGATAGCAAAAAACGACCTACGCCTGATAAGACCTTCATTTGAAACGATACCAATTGATGTGAGAATTGAGCCCCTTTCTGGCATCAAGTAAGCTCCTCAAAGCTTCCGACATTCACAGTGAGAAAAAGGGTGATGGTTCTTCACCTTTTTATGGTAATGATGCCTGTTCATCACCCTTTAAAGGCGATGAAAAAGGGTGATGGCCAATGTCGTCACCCTTTTAAGGTGATGGCCCAGGTCGTCACCCTTTTAGGGCGATGACATGAACATTTGCACTCATTGCTGATCACCCTTTTCGGGCGATAGTGGAAAAGGGTAATGGCCCTAACTCAACACCTGTTTTGGGTGATGCTGTCATCACCTTTTTTCTGGCTGTGTCTGCTATGGGTTACTTCATCTTCATGGCATCGAAATACTATTGACACGGAATATATCCTCATGACGATGACAACTGAAGTACAGAAGTAAATGATATTATTCCATCAAACGATGTTATATGAGAAAGCAAATGCTATAGATATTGGAACCACTATATTAAATAGATGTTAACATCGCGCTTTATTGGTATTTCATTATAATGTTATCTAAAGAACATCATCATGACTTGCTGACAATCATTGAAACCTATTGACCACTTCTCTCTTGTGAGAAAGCATCTTGTGCTTTTATCATTTTTATTCCATACACATTAGGAATTGATGCTAACTGTCATACGAAGTAGTAATTTCGATTATTTTAGAATGTCGCATCTAACGCTTGCTATTTAGTGTTTACATAGTAAATAGATCGATTACATTTAAAGAAAGTCATAAAGAGCAACGACCAATCCAATACATCCAAAGATCTACAAACAAGATTTTCTGTATTTCTGTTTCCGCTTTATTTACATACGACGTTTCTGTAAATTGGCGCTGAGTTTCCTATGGATCTCTGAGCAAGGGGGAAGTAACTCTAGTGAACGAAGATATCTACAAAGACCGATATTTATCAAATCCACACGATAGGTAACTCTACCAAGACTGATCAGATTGGTTCTGACGTAGGAATAATCGTGGCGGCATGTCCGACATTCGCTTACATGGCACCAACCACAGAATATCTTACCGGGATAATTATCCTAGGGCCTATCTCGTATGCAACAAAATAATAACGAGTTTACCATTTTCCTGGAATAGAGGAATTTTTCGCTCGCAATATTCAGCGTTTATGGTTCGTCATATTTGTGTCATAGCCGCGAAAATGTTGAATAGCGTAAAGACAGTATGACTCTTTTACCTTTGAAGCCAGACAAGCTCAGGCGTCAACACTGATATTTCTCTCAATGATCTTGCCCGTAGGGACATTCTGTCTTTTGAGTCTGTGTTACAAAGGATAAAGTTTAATGGTATTTCGTCTCTTTTGCTGCGAGTAATCCAGTTCTTTCCATTTAGTAAATTATTCGGTACTGCTGTCCGTCAGAAAGGATTAGTCTCCGTCTTTACACCATTCCGGCATATACAGGGCTTGAATGTAGACCGGACAGACACTCGGTAAGCATGGTGCTTCTGTCTTCAAGTCCAGATTTCTATCAACTATATTTGCTCATTTGGCTATAATGTCACCATGTGGTCGTCCCAATCACACTTTGTTAATGTTCCTATGAACAATATGAAGATGTATTCCATGTACTATATTGAACAGACGCTGTTAAAATTATAGGATTGCTCTGACAATATAAACCTTGGTCGAGGGGTGTGCGACCATGTAAAAGTTGATCGCGATTACATGGTCGAAAGTGGCGCTCAAGAAATACCTGGTGGCCTTCGACCATGTAATACTAAGCGTACCGTACGGAATCGGAAACGGATACTAACGGTATCGTAAAGTGGAATTAAAACTCGCTGATGGCTTCTATCTTGCAAGAATCTGACCCGTGTTAAATATGTATTTTTCATTTTAAGCCTCCTTTGATTTGCTTATAGTAAATTGGGAAAAATGTCGATAGAGCGCAAGTTCTTATTCAGAAACCCAGTCTGTAAGGCCCGACGCCGACCAAGCGCCTATTCCCGACCTCGTTAACATACATTGTGCAGTTCAAAATGACCATGTATAGAGGTGCCAAGAACCAGAATTTCCTCATATACTGATTGCAATTTTCCTGAAACCTGATGACGTCGGCCTCCTACATCCATGACAATAGAATTCCACTTCTATCCCATGATGCAATGCAGGCCCCAACATCCATGACAATTAAATTGTGTGTGGAGATCGTTATACAACTCACATAGTCTGTCACCTCCCTCATGTAACGTGACATCAATGTAGTTGGCAGCGCGAGGTCCCTGGACTGGCACAGTCAGAAGAGCAAGCTCTAATTTGGTATATCAGGTTACATAAAGGACTTCATGCCTTTACGGCACATGTACTGTGCGTTGACAGTTTAATTAGAATCGTGTTATATAAGCGATGCTAGATTGCTGAATAAGTTATCATATGTCGTGCAGATGAACGAATGCACAATTTATCACGTGATTGAAAGGGATATAATCAGGGTTCAGATTCATTGGGAATAAAATCACGATTGACGTTTTGCGCCATTTGACGCTCTAGTGGCGTGTAATAGCTTACATAAAGTGTTTAATATAACAGCGGTTCTTTTGAGGGATGTGCATCTGAAATACTTTGAAGTAAGAGACAGTATATACATGATTGGTGAGTATGGGACTAAAAAGCAACCACATGACTCCCTCGGCACCTCACATTCCGAGTAGAATAGTAAGGATTCTTTATAGTACGTATCCATGCTATCTCAGCCGCGTCTTTATTGCGGTGGTTCATGCGATTATTCACGCGGAAACTATGAAGTAACCACACGGCCCCTAGCACCGGCTTAAGCGAAATTAGATACGCTATCTGGGGAGTTGTGATGACATACCAACTCATCTGATGTTACTGGATGAACATCGAGGGAGTCTGATGGAGTATCCCCTCAATTGAGGGTAGATTCAGATGTATATTATATTTTTGGAAGAAACGTAAGGGAAATCTAATCCATGCATGGAAGACGCTTGCTCATTGGACAGACTTGTTCGTTTTGTCTTTGGATTGTCAAGATATTGAAGCAAAGCTGCTCACACAAGTGTCCACCACTACACATACATTAGAACGCATTGCACTTCTTCCTTTCTAGAAAATATTGAAAAAATCAAAAAAATCGGACAAATCGGCCCAGAAATAGGCGGATGTTTTACACTTTCTTGTGGAGATTGTCCCAAATATATAGCATATCTGACTGCATATCTAAAAACACCACAACAACCAAAAATGATTCCTGTGATGGTTTGTATCTCAGTCACGCTTTTATTGTAGATGTTCATGTCGACATCTTGAATGCTATTTGGCCAGACAGTACACCGGCTTGAGCGGTATTATCCAAGCCCTATGAAGTCCTCTGATGGAAAGTGATGAAATATGTGACCGTTAGATATAAGAAACTGCCTACACGAGGAAAATATTAGTAGAGTGCAAGTACTTATTCAGAATACAAGTCTGTGAGACCCCACGCCGACCAAGCGTTTCATTCTTCACCATGTCAACCGCAATCGCAAACTACAATGCCAGTGATTTGTAGAGAGGACAAAGTCTCGGAGACGAACGTCCACCAGCAGAATCTCAACACATACAGATGACAAATAAGCATATAACGGTGCTGGGAAAAGGTAGAGCTTGAATGATGTTTTATCACTCGAGCGTCGGATTCGAAATTCACTTGTCAACGTTGTCCGCGAGGAATTTCCGAGGTTAGATTTACACGTCATTACTAGTACCAAAATTAAAACAGATGAGAAATAAGATATATGTGATGAAATTTACGTAGGAAAATTCCTTCGCGTGTGGCAGATATAAAGCCAAAAACCCGTGAAAATTGACGGACAAATTTCAATTTTTGATTTTGAAATTAGGAAAACGAAAAACGGAATTTAACTGTACAAGGTTACACGGACCATGAAAGCTCTTTCTGGCGTGCTAGTCTATAGTATAAAATACTATATTTTAACAGTCTCTCTTGACTCGGCGTGAGAGAAGTATAGGTTCTTTTCATCTTTCCATTTGAAAAGTCGGTCGTTTCCTTCAAATCCAGCGAAGAACCTTCACGGCATAAAGCAAGAAGATCGTCTATATTGCGTTTGACGAATGAAAAGGAAGGGGCTTTTTCATAATTTCTGCATACAAACGTAAGAGACGCTTGTTATAATGTAATATCACGATCCTACGATATTCAAGTAGTTGTATTTGGATACCAAACCCCAAATCAAAATATTTAAAAATACACCAACATCAATATTGATTTTTCACTTAGATACAGCCCCGAGGAAAATTTCCTCATAGATGCGTGAAGCAGCAAAAACTAGCAGACATGTATGTGTGTTCGTTTACGCGTTGCGCTGTACTCAAAGGATTCAACGCAAACTTCAAAGACAGACAGAAAGATCCAGTTTTGCTCTCGGCAACAATTCCTTGACATTTTAACTTTTTTATTCCATTATAAACGCGTGAAGTATTTAGCCCGCTTTGATTCGAATGCCTTACACACAGCAAAATGCTTTCCCTCTTAGCGAAAATCCCGTATTAGATTTCGAGTTTGTATTATATCGCGCCAAAGTAACACATCACAATCACTGGACTGGTTCAAGCGCCACACCAGGTCTCGAGTTTAGACATTTAGGGACTTCAGGCTATCGAGTACATCATTATTTCGGTTAGGTAATTGACCAATCGAGATGAAAGTGGCTACTGCTGATATTTATATGTCTGGGTTTTGTTAACACGGTATTTAACTTGAACTAATATTACCATACTCACCAAGCTGCACAATGGTCGTTTCTTTTAAATATACTTTGAAGATATTTTTATCAAGCACTAATTTTAAAAGATACATCAAATTTAGGTTAAGATCGTGACCGACTGGAATAAAGCACCATATTTTGCACAGATGCTCATTTGGGCATAAGGAATGATCTCAGAAGGGGTGCCCATTTCTACAGAAGGTGGAAGGCCCTTCATTTGCTTAAATTCAATATGGCTGTGATAATATATACGGTATCCACCTGTTGACGTCTATTTGACAACTTGAAACGCCCTTTTTTCACCAGATTGTTTTTCTACGAGCATGAATACAAGCGTCTAGTCCGTCATTCATAATTCAGCCGTCGTCCATTAAAGAATATCCGCGTCCATAATCCAAAGACCTATTCCATATCCATATAACAGTATTAGCACCAAATTCAAAAAAGACAATCATAGTATACATAAATATAGGCTAGTTTCCTGCAAGAGGGAAGCGGTCAACAGTTTTCAATGATGCCGACAAGACATCATGATGTTCCAAAAATATAAAATCCGTATCGCTGATCAGTATTCTTAATCCATAATAATCGTTATAAAGTCGTTATCTAGAGAATGATGTATCTCAGTCACGCTTTGATTGTGACTGTTCATATGAGCACCATGAGGATCTTGAAGAACATGGGTTCATACGGCCCCTAGCCCCGGGTTAAGCGGAATTAGACACAAGTTACGAAACGTAACGCCATAGATCTTGCATGCTACGTTCGTATTTTGCTATCAGCATGCGATATGTATAGCCAAATTTGAGAAACTTTGAGTGGAGGCGCTTGGGTGTATAGCCCTGTTTTATAAGTTTCTGCAACAATGTTTTGTGACGTTGATTGAAATCGTCACAATTAACACAGGATCTAGCAAATGCTACTAGGCGAGATATGTATACGCCATATGCAGGTCCCACTGGAATATTACTGTCCAGAAAGGGATAGTTTACGATGCCGAAATTGTAATCATCAATTTGTCATAAAGCCG
Source organism: Hanleya hanleyi (assembly GCA_036873755.1). Lineage (NCBI taxonomy): Eukaryota > Metazoa > Mollusca > Polyplacophora > Lepidopleurida > Hanleyidae > Hanleya > Hanleya hanleyi. The sequence continues at coordinate 28,734 of JAVTVY010019360.1, read as the reverse complement.
ACGAGAGAGAATGCCCGCTTCATTTTTGTAGAGATATAGATCTAAATATGATGTGCCTGTAGGGCTATCTGTAGTTTCCTTCAAATCCAGTGAAGGTGGATATATATATCAACAGCGAGAAGATCGTCTATATAGCGTTTGGTGAATGAGAAGGAACGGGCTTTGAATGGATCGGTTTTTGAAAGCACCTGCATATACTCATATTCATAAGAGAACAGATACAGGTCAGCCAACAGGGGTGCGCAATTAGTATCCATTGGAATACCTATATGCTGTTGATATATTGTGTTGCCAAATTTCACATAGATATTTTTAATGAGAAATTCAAGCAACTGACTCAACAAGGCAATAAGGACGATCACTGGAAACTTTGTTACCAAATGAATATCCAATATGGGCGCCAGAGGGTCACCAATAATGATATTATTACAATACACATGTAGGTGTAATACACCTACATGTGTATTGTATCATATGCATTTTTAAAGGATCCATCGAGAGGTTTCTGTACATGTAGCTCTGATATGAATGACTCGATCAAGCACACATGAAGGTTATTGGCTATTTTCTTTTCTATAGATATTCAGTTTGGCCACCAGCGCCCCATCCTCCATGCTAGCGCCCCATCTTCAATGCTGATTATCGGTACTAAACAGCTGATCTGTTTCGAAGGATTCAACTTCAGGTTATCGTACATGCTACTTTTGTGAATTACATCAAATGCTGCCATTTTTATATTTTATTTCCCTGTTCCTTACATGTAAATTAGCGTTTGTAAATCCAGCGGTAATGACGGGATGACGGGTTGGGGGGGGTACTTTTCCAACACTGATAATGCCGATCAGAATAAAATGATACCAGGGGTATTAAGTAACTACCTGAAGTAGATTTACTTGTTTCAAGTTTCGCAAACATTTTCGATATTGGCGACTCGAGAAACTAAGCTTTTAATGTCTCGCGTTATCATTCATATGCTGTTAGGTGTTAACTTATTGAACGCCTAAAGTGTGACAGTTATTGAACGCGTAATCATGTTCAAATTGTTAACTGCCATGTTCAATTTTGAAATTTAGCATTCAAACCATTAACTCAGGTATTCAAATAAAGAACGCAGCATTGAACACCTTCAACACGCGTATTCAAAGTTTGAACAATAGCATTCTAAACTCTAACATAAGTGTTCACAATGCGTTCTGCAAGTGTTACAATTTAGGCGTTCAATAAGTTAACACCTACCTTTACAGTGTATGCCAATCCCTGCTATCGTAGAAGCTAAATTACTCAAAGAATTATCGGAAGGTCGAGTTGCTGGTCCTCCTTTTGACAGTACCGCTTGCTCTCCATCACTCTTTAATAGTCCCCAAAAATGAACCCAATACTTTTAGGTCGATACACGATTTATCTTACCCTTGTCTATTAATGGTGCGATTCCACAGAACCGATGATATGTTGAATAGGGTATCTTCCATATTGTACCCAGTGGTACTAGCAATGTTCTTGATAGCATTTCATGCATTCCCACGCGTGAATTGACAGTTTGTTCAGTACAAGACAGCAATAGCAATGTTCTTCAACACGAAAATGGCATTCATAGATCAATCTGGCTGATTACAAGGCTTGAAGATTATTATCCGCAACTCCAAACACAACATATCCCATAAACCAGTTCATTTGTTTATATCATCGTATACTGATAATATTAGAGAAAAACACTACACATATATTGTCCAGTTCTAGCTATCCGTGCTTATTATCGATTACACATTTTTCACCCCTCCCCCGTTCCTATTTCCATACACCTGCATCAACAGCAGGAATCCCAGATTGGCAAAGGACAGTCAGGGGCTGTCGTGCCATCTGAGTCGGTCATATTCGATTATTTTCTAATATTTTTAGTACTTAACACGGAGAAAAAATAAAGTAAAATCATTCAAAATTTCGAATCGAAAATTCGTCAAACATTGACCATTTTTTGTTCTGACGTCACCGTGACGACATTATATCGGCCATCTTAGAATTTTTGCATTTCTCGCTAGACCGTTGCCAACACTATGAATCTAGACATTTTCAGACTCCTACCCTGAACGATAGCGAATATGTGGTGCTTTAAAAATCGTTGGGCTAAAATTTACATTTATAGGCTTAAAATAACCCTGGGCTCCTAAATGACCACAGATTGCCTGCTGGGCCTCGAAATCAATGGCACCCGTTCTGATACTGTTCCCGATGCCTCTGACAAAACGTGTGCCAAATTTGGTTCTTTATTTCACTCTGTCACGATAAAGTGAAAATCTGGACTTAAGCCATCGGATTATAACGTCCGTTCAGTCGTCGTCCATGGTAAATGGTAGGTGCTTTTTGGTTGGCTCAGCCGAATAACACGACACGCTGGCGGAGCTGGCACCATAATGCGGGGTAGAATTATGGACTGGTCCTTGGCATAAACCTAGGGTTAAAGCCGAGACGATGACCCTATCCCCCCTCCTCGACCGCAAGTAAAGTAGTTAAAATGCGACCGTGATGTCATTGAACTATTGAATATTCATGACCTGGGCGCTGTGAACACCAAATTCAATTGAAATCAGTAAGATCCTACATAGCGACATATACGATTGAGGAGCATTGATAGGGTATTAATTTATTAAGATTGGCTACGTCCGAGAATCCACCGTATTCTCGGGTTCGAAGTTGAGATGCCGAAGGAAGTTTTCCTGTAGAGTCATATGGTAGCTATTTAGTCGCCAGACGTTGTCAATGTTTCCCACCTCTTGCATATCGCTCCAAGTTATATATAATATTATATTATTTGGGGCCTTATCTGCTGGAATATTAAACAGTTTTGTTTGGAAGTCTTGACATATGTCTGTCGCCACATACTCCATGCGTTAAATACTTTCCCAATATACGACCCATACAAATCAGATGAGCATATATGCATATGTCACCTAGTCCTAGTTAATTAGACTAATAATCTAGTTAGCACTACGATCGGATAATAACAGGCCCTTCTACCGGATTTTCCGAACGGATGTGCATCGATTTATCATCGGAAAGGGCTCTGGCTAGATAAAAGATGACACAGGCTGTGCCGCTAATAAGATTACAACATTAGACGGCTTCTTTCTTCTATTCCTGCTCAATAGTTCTACTCTACAATGAATGACATCTGGGACGCAGCCATCGTCGGTCAAACACACGCACACTCTTGCATAAAGTCTCCGAGTAAAGTAAATGTACTCAAAATTGATCAGTAACTCATCCTACCACAAGGATTGTGTTCCAGCCGGACCCACCTGAATGTGGCGCCACTGCATGCCTGTGCAGGTTTGTCATCTAAAATCGAAATAATCTGGCAATTTTGGCAGTTTGTTCCTGGATACAATATCTCTCATGGGATCGCGTTTCAGCCATATACGCTCATTGGTGGCGCTAATATGTGCATATTCCATATGTCCGAGCAGAAGGTGGCGCCACCATTTGCCCAGTCTATTCATTATTGGCGTCACTTACACTGTAATCTGTGGGGCACATATCAATACATCAGAGAAAAGGGCGAACGCCGGGTATCATTTCAGAGAACACTATCTGATATAAAAATCAAGATAACTTCCCTGTCTCACTGTTCAACCAATGAATCTATTGAATAACAGCTTTGCTTATCTAGAATTATGTGGGGGAAAAACATACTAATAGATTAATAAAGAGTGTGAAAGAGTTGACGATTATCGATTAACACAGTATCTTTATCGCATACGTGTCTTGCTATCGATGAAGATTGTGAAAAGACCCGGCCCCTTGAATCGACCATGCAGACAGGTAATGACTGCAATGACAGACAAGAAGTGGCTGTTGAAATCCTCATTACGTGTCGTTCCGAAGATCTTAAGGGCATTCTCAATCAGCTGTTTGGGGAATCGTCCGTTATCAATGGGCGTTGATATTATCCACGTGAATTCCTCCTACATATATTGCCGCACGGTTAGATCGTTTGGCAGCACGAAATCTTTGGTCAATTTCCGCCACACGTTTACCATATCATCAAGTCAACCAATATGTATCGTCGAGTGGAAGGCCAAACCAATATAACAGTGGTAGCCCAGAAGCGGTCACTACGTAAATCGAACTTCCAAATTAAGGTGTGTACACAAAAGTCTAAACTGGTCTGAACTATTCGTGATTTCCCTTTAAATCAAGAGAAGGTGGATATATGACAAATGCATAAAACACCACACAAAGCTCGATTCATACATGTAGCTGGTTCTAGAATCTGCACCAGAAAATTATGAAACAGGCATACCACCAAGGGCCTGCACTCACAGTTTCTCAAATTTGGCGATAGATATCGTATGCTGATAGAAAAATTCGGGCCTAGCATGCAAGAGTTATATCTTTATCTTTCATAATTTGTGTCTAATCCCGTTTACCCCGGGGCTAGAGGCTGTATGAACCCATGTACTTCAAAACCCTCATGGTGTTCATATGAACAATCACAATCAAAGCGTGACTGAGATAAATCTTTCACTATAAAGACTTTACAACGAAAATCATATAGATTTATTGAGAATACTGATATTTGGAACATCGCGAGGTCTTGTCGGCATCATTGGAAACTGCTGACCGCTTCTCTCTTACATGAAACTAGCTTGGGTTTTTGTATACTATGATTGAGTTTGTTTGGAATTAGGTGCTAATGATGTTATATGAATTAGCTCTTTGGATTAAGGACGCGAAAATTCAGTAATGGACGACGGCTGAATACTAAAGGTGGGGGGAGGGAATTTGGCTTAATTACAACACATATAAGGGAAGTATATGTCCCACTCAAGTTTGTTTCACTCATATGGTGACAGTCAGTTTGGTTGGTGGAGGAAGTCGGAGTACCCGGAGAGAACCACCGCCCTTCGGCAAGTAACTGACAAACTTTCACACATGGACCAACTGGGCTCGAACCCGTGCCGGTTCAGCGGTGTGAGGCTAGCGGTCACCAGCGAAGCGTCTTAGACCACTCGGCCACCGAGGTAAGGGTCCCGCCTGAATATTGAATAACGGAATAAGCGCTTGTATATTATTTTTTTATGGTGGTAGTATATCGGGCTGATAAATGTCAAATACTCATGGCAAGGTACGATCGTACATCTCTGGATCTGCATGATGCAACGTCTTTGTCCAATTTCACTTAACACAGGGCTATGGACCCTATGAACAATATACAATATTTTATATTGATGCCTATACGAAGAGGCAGAATCAAGCCTACCTAAGATATATTTTGCTCTAGAGTATTGGATTCAAGAATACTGGTAGTGATATGGATCTAACGATAGGAACATGTTGGTAAAATGGCTAGTCATTCTGCATAATTGTCTTTTTAGAGTTATTCGCCCTTTTGGTTCGCTCTCCTGTTTACACGCCACAACTGCATTCGTGACTGCTCGGTCTATTCCATCGAAGTCATCTCACCTCGCGCATTAATGGTGTAAGAATTTTACAGCTCTCAGCTGTTAACCGTGATCTGCCACACGCGAGGTACACCACATGCTAGGATGTGTTTCCGCTCACAAACGGTAGTCCTTTTTGTATTTCTCCCTTATCAGGAGATAAAATATATATCCAAATGAAATAGATATTCCCTTGATTCCACCCGCGGATGATATCTTCTAGTTTGAGATGTGTCTCCTGGTGTTTTTCTCGAGCTGATCTCCATGGTAACGGAAGTCGTACAGCTGACATGCGCTGTTCGGAGTTTCCGCGTGATACTGTGCTTTCAACATGGATGCCGATATGGATTTCTAGCAGAACGAGACGAGGTACTAATGTCCTACATTATCCGAGACCGTGCCGAGTGGGCACAAATGAACGAGCTACAACTGTTCGAGAATTGGTGGTTGCTGTAATTTGTTAGTTGCACAGTTTGTGATTGCTTTTTGTCGATTTTTTATTCATTATGTACATGTTTAAGAGTGTTTTGTAATACATATATATGTATGAAACCATTAAGGTTTTCATCCTCAAACACTTCAGTTATGTAGTCTATTGTGAGGTCTTGCCAGAAAGATGACCTCTTCCCTCTTGAAAGGAAACAAGCTCGTATACTTAAATATTTTTGGGCTACGGCAATTATAGCACAGTCTCATTCACCTTCTCCTGACTTTCGTTATTTGGTTTCTTAACTGTTCAACGTATTGATCCATTTATCTCAGAACTATCCACGATAGCTATGGGGTCACGCAGATTTCGGGTATCGAAATTGTGGTCAGTATAGTTCTAAGGTCAAGGTCACTGTGGCCAAAAAATATATAAAATTTATATTGAACGTTGCAAGTTTTGAGAGTGCGTATATGAGGGAGAGACGAAATATCTGAAAACAAAATTCAGGTCAAAGGCAAAATATCAATATCATCGGTTTTGACCCCCATGAGGTGCGGTTTGGATTGCGGTTTGGATTGCCAGAATGAAATATCACGTACGAAAGAATAGGGTTTATGGTTTTTAATAGCAGCATCTCGAAGTAGTGGATTTGTGCAAAATCGTCTATTTTAAGGTGAAAACAGCACGCTTTTCTCTCAGACATATGAAGCCAGTCGAGAACCCAGATAAACGTAACCCCGAAATATTGACCGTGTCAATAGTTTGTTGTTGTCCAAACACGATTTTGGTTCTCGACTGGCTTCATGTTTGAGGAGAGAAAAGTGTGTTGTTTTCACCTCAAAATAGACGATTTTTCACAATCCACTGCTTCAAGATTCTGTTATTAGAAATCCTTAAGGCCTAGGGCCTACAAAATACTAAGACAAGATAATACGCTAACTGAAAAATTTCGTTCGTACGTGGTATTTCATTTTGGCACTCCAAACCGCACCTCGTGGGGGCCAAAATCTCATTAAACCGCGCCAGGTCCTTTTCACAAAATCAGGAAATCATCGAAATTGAAATTATCTTTTTGAGCGGATACATCAGAGGCGATATACCAAGTACTGAAATATTCAAAGGTCAGTGAGGTCAAACGGATCAACGTCACAACGACCAACAGCAACACTCGGGACTGCCGAACGGAAATCTACGAAGGGAACCAATTGTACGCTCGAGAGACAACAACATGCCTTTCGTATGAATCTCCATATGTGACGCGCCGGAATCGCCTGACACAAAACACAACCACTAACTCGGATGCATGAACCGTCGATCAGCAAATAGTACACAAGGATTCCACATTTTTGTCGAATGTACTGATAATAACCCATGGAAATTTAATATCTCAAAGTACTAGCTTTAGCCTTAAACGTGTCTAACTTTGGGAAAGTTTGTTCCGTTTAAAACAATATATATTTGATTCTTTGTTGTTTTTCTATTGCTGTTTTATGAAGAACAGATGAAATCTTGCCTTTCCTATACAGTCCATACTTCAACCATACGTTAGAAGTACATTATAGGTACGATTCAAGCATCAGTGGACAAATGGACACTGGCTGCCTACAGAAAAAGTCGAATATGACGACCCAAGCACAACATCTACAAGAACATTTCACCAGATATGCTTGTTTATTCCGGTCTGGGTCTGGAACTGGCACAGATTTTGGCAATACGTCATCAGTTCTGCTCTGTGCATGCTTGTGGTCTGTCGGCCTTTTATTACGGCAAACACATCGATCACGTATGTTCGTGAAAACAAACAATATCCGCTTCTTTCTTCGACTCGCTCACCGCGGATTACGTCTTATACGGTCTAGACAATTCCCGATCAAAGACTGCCCATTTTGATCAGCCTATTGCTCTGAATAATTTAGTGGTAAATTAATCTTCGCTGTGCCAGACACATACTAACTACTGTCTGCTCTCGAGTACTCACGTATACCCTTGTTTGAATGCGTTATTTTCCCGATTACTGAGAATGAATCGGTCATAGTGCGCTATAAAGGAAAGAACGTCCTGTAGAGAAGAATGTCCGGCTCCTTACAATAGCCTAGTTATTTTTTCCTGATTTGTACCTCATGTAAGACATATTTGCCAAAAGAGGAACATATGAAAAGGGGCATTGTTTCATGAAATTGTCTTTCCTTTCACATCGTCTCTATTAATGTGGATAATGGCGGTGTACCTATAATTATGCTATCGTAGACATTCTATTGCAGTTTGGGTACACTCAAATACTTCACCAATTTGATCAGATCCAAGCGTCAGCTCGGAACTATGACAACCAAAAGTGACGCGAAACAGCGTCGACTGCATGTCTTTTGTAATTGGGCTTTTTACCCCTCAGCCCATAGGGCTGTGGGGTCGTGTCGTTGCCATGTACGTACGTCCGTCCGTCCTAGCGTCCGTCCGTCCGTCCGTCCGTCAACATTTTCTTGTCCGCTAAATATCTGCAGATCTATCAAGTCGGGTCTGACCAAACTTTGGTGAGAGCTTCCTGGATGTTGACTGATGAAATGATTAGATTTTCAGATGGCTATGTTGATGTCATGATTTTTAAAGAAAAATTTTATTATTTATTGATGGCTCAGCTTTTGCACTGTTATCTATGCCCATCAACATGTTCTTGTCCGCTGAATATCTGCAGATCTATCAAGTCAGGCCTGACAAAACTTTGGTGAGAGCTTCCTGAGTGTTAACTGATGAAATGATTAGATTTTCAGATGGCTATGATAATTTCTTGATTTTTAATTTTTTTAAATTTTTTAATTTATTGATGGCTTAGCTTTTGCACTGTTATCTATGCCCATCGGGAACCCTTGGTTGCATGTTTTTGTGAAATTTGAAGGTTCCCTGATACAAGAAAGCCTGGTCCATTCATGATTCTCATTGAATGAAGGACAACATTTTTCTTAAATTTTGTTATTAAATCATTCTATTCTACATCATATGATTTATTCTAAAACTTTTGCATGAACCATATTTGTGTCCACACATTTAACTGGTACAACATAATGCTTCAATTTTTGTCACCAAACATGTTACTGTACCTTGGAAATTATTTAAAACGAGTGATTCGGAGAGCCCATTTTTAGCCTGATTCTGGGCAATTTTGAACCAGTTTGCATAACTGGAGCTTATGCCCCCCCCCCCAATAATGATAAGGGTGGGCCTGTGTCAATCAGTGTGTTTACTTGTTATCACACTTGTACAATGCATAAATTGCCACTGATAAAGCTACACTTTGTTGCATGCTGTAATCCCAGCACACCACTCACGTGAAACCGAAGTCTGTTATATACGGTATCCAGGGATTTTTTGCAGGTTCCGATCCCAAACTCCCAGTTCCTTTTCGTAATTCATTATTGAGGGTCCAATTTTTTTAAGTGAATTTCGGCGCAAAGAGCCTGTGATCAATCACAAAACAGAGGTTTATTAACATGAAATTCAATACCCAGCTATGCAATCGGATCGATATTGAGGCTTCCAGAAGCTTTTTCTAGGAGTATTTCCTTCAGAAATCCTTTCAAATTGAACAACAACAACACTTTCATTTTTTGTTTCATTTGAGTTTTGGGTGCCCATATGTTTTCCAAAACTAAACTGGCTCTAGATGCAGCCCTGATCCTACTTGACTGAAAAAGAACAGGCTGAGGGGTCCACGCACCTTTTAGGTGCTTGCCTGCGATTCATGTTTCTTTTAGTTTTCGGGTGTTTTCTTTATTTTTTCGAGTATTTTCTGCAAACATTTTTTTTATTTAACACATAATTTCTTCAGATTTCTGTCATTCCCAGTAACGTCGTCGTAAATGTATTTCTCTTTTTTTTTCACCAAAAGCCAAACAAAACACTTGGAAACATTTACACCGCGGTGGAAACCTTTAACCCTACCTGGCCTGGGGGGGGGGGGGGAGGCAAAATGGGCCCCCCCTACCAAACTTTCTGCGCTATCTCCGGAACGACAAACAATGGAGAGCTGAAACTCCGTGACTTTATAGTCTATCATATTGGGGTCATTTTGAGCCTATTTGCATAACCCCCCGAGCAGAGAATCATGGGTAAATTCAAGATGGCGGTCACGTGGGGTCCCAGAAAGTGATGTTTTTGTCATATTTCTTCAAAATTTCTGCTTTTTCGCGATGAGAAGTGGTCAAAAACTATATTATTTCACATCACATTAATATTTACTAATTTATCATGCAGTTTTTGCGGAGAAATTGCATAAATAAATAAATACCCAAGGGTATAGTGTGGTAAGTTTCAGCCCCCTAGTTCAAGGGGTAAGAAAAATAATTAGGGGGGCCATTTCGCCCCCAGGCCACAACAGGTCCCAAAAAGCCCAGGCCAGATAGGGTTAAACCGCGGTGGATCTCAACCGTGATGAAACATTTCAACCGCCGTGAAAAGGTTTACTCGTCGGTGTAAACGTTTCAACCGGGAAAAGGGAAGAAAATCACCAAGAAAATCAGGAAATGTAATAAAAAACGCAAATTTTTTTTTTATAAAAACATCGATGTCCTCAATGGGTCACCGCAGGTTTTGGCTATTTCGTATACAATTTGGCATGTATTGGCTCGGTGCCAGTCAACTCTAATCATTGCCACAGAGAATGGCCACTGTTATACCCATATATCATGTACGGTACATGTTTGTAACTTATGACCACACAACTCATAACCGGAATCATAGAGTGAAATGTCAAACCATTTCCCTGAATATGGAAACTATGGAAACTACGTATACACTCTAAGAACGGCGGCGGGGTCAGACAGAACCAAATCGTGTCCGTACACTGAATGTCATCGTCAGGAGCGCAACTGCCTTTCACTTTCGTATACACTCTGAGTCTAACCGTTACATATGCTGAAGAGTGTGCGTCTGTACCATATACCATTGTGACCAATCATTTGCCTTTGCGGCAAGTAAAATTCCTTACAATCCTTATAGGGCACATCTGCGTTTCGCGCTATATTTCTGTAGAATTTTTAATTTCGGATGTAAGAAAAATCAATGTCCATTGGTTGTCAAGAATTGGTTACGTGATATAAACAACCTTCCACGTTTACTTCTTAAACGGCGTGTAATATTGAAGCTTACCACGAGTTCGTCAGAACATTCCTTTGGATCACCTCTGATTCAAATGTGTTACCCTTTCCATGCATATAACCCATTCCGATCACCAAATGTATGTAGTTGTAGTTTTTCGGTGAAACCTGATAGATTATGGATTTTAGAGCACATTATAGAAAATAACAAAGAAATATATAGTAATATCATGCCTACCCGGTGGGAGCCATCAAATTAAAAGAATAAAGCAAAAAAAATGAACTCGCCGTAAAATCTCGCCGAGTCTATAAGGTACGACAGACCTGTGTCCCAAGAATGACTGAATGATAATATAAGAACACCATTAGCCTGGAGAACAGTAGCTAATTAGTTTCACAGCTATACTCGAGGGAGGCTAGCTCGTAGACATACAGATTTTCTCTACTTTCCCAGGTCGGTAATACAAATATGACTATCGCTTACTTATATTTAGCTGTGTGCCCTCCCTGGCATGGTTTTTGTTGAGAGAATGGTACAGAGTATATAAATCAATCTAAATGGACGCCGAAATCGTCATTTTCGGGGTAAATCGATTATTTAATTCACCGCCGACCTCGATCCAGTTCAGTTATACAGTGGATAATCATAACTGAGTTAACATTCGTCCTCCTTTACATGACTGAACTACGCTTGCGCTTCAGTACTCCTTTTGATTACCCATTGTGTGAATGAACTAGATTACTTCGGTTAATTAAATTCGATACTTTCGCTTAAAGATGACGACTTCGGCGTCAATTTATAGTTCATATTCTTTGTACTGCTCTCTCAACAATAATCATGTCAAAAGGCGCAAATCCGAAAGTAAGTGCGCAATAATCATAAATTTATTACCGACATGGGATAGGCATCTTGCATAGTTATGAGTTAGAGAGGCGAGTACTGTTCATTAGGCTAATGTATTTCTTGCATTAGCATTCACCGTACTAGCCTCACCACCCAATCATAACACTGATGGGGTAGTACAACAAAGTATCATTCAATCTTTCAATCAACACTAGATCTCGGACTTCATTGCGTTCTAACTTTACCGGTAATGTTATGCCAATCAGACGTAGTGGAACAACGTATCGACTCACAGTTTAGAACGGATAGAGGAGTGTTCTACGAAAGCCGAGAGGGGACTTCTGACTTCTGACTTCTGACTTCCGACTTCCGACTTCTGACTTCCGATTTCAGACGTAGGATTTTTTTTTATAATGAATTACATCTTAAATTATGAAGCATGGAATAACACAATACCATTATTATGGCATATTGTGCTTAAAAACCTGCTTGCATGTACTTATAATAATCAGATAACCATTGGAGTTTATCTTGAGCTATGTTCTGATTATTAAAATGCCATAACTTCTATTGTAAATCGAAAAGCCCTATGTCACAAGTCAAAGGCGCTTCAATTAGATAATATAATTGCACAATTTGATACATTACGAATAATCGCATTTAATGCGCCCTTTCCACATTAATCGTTGGGCAATGCTGTCTTGTCCCAGTGGCAGCGACCGGTGCACAGCACGTGGACCACCTCGTGATCTCCGGTTCGTTCTCATGATCCCTTCCTTATGTTTATAACATGGAGCGGGTTTTTTCAAATGTTGATAACTGGTGTAATATGAAAATATGGATCAAATATTCCTACTATCCCCAAAAAGGCCCTAAGTTGATTGATCGGTTTTATTGAAAGTGGATCTATTTCATTCAACACCGCATTATCAATGGAGGGAATTTAGCTCGATCATACCATCAGATCGTATCATTAGCTCATATAATTGACTAACCTTTGTTTCTATCTACATATTTCACTTTTCCAAAATCTTTTCCAAAGCTTTAACTTGATTATTTTGATTTTGACTTCCGACTTCTGACTTCTGACTTCCGACTTCCGACTTCTGACTTCCGACTTCCGACTTCTGACTTCTGACTTCTGACTTCCGACTTCAGAGTTTTGGACATCCATTCACCCCTTGCAACTTTACCTTTACATACATGATAATAATACCTATATTTCCGTCTGTGACTTTGTTCTTTGGTCTTTCTGATTACTAGTATTGGCAATTTAAAAGGAAACCCCAATGCTCTAGGTCCAGCATTTCGAAATGCCCCCGCCCCTGGACAGATCCCAAAAAGCCTAGGCCAGATAGGGTTATCCCAGAATATATTTCAATGGATAATGACTGGTATATTTTCGACCTGAAGTTGCCAAAATTATCATACATGTAAGCTTATTAGTCCTTTATTAGGATATTTGATCCATTCATATTATCATATTTACTTTATTTCAGTTATCAGTACATGAAAAACCCGCTCCATGTTATAAACATAAGGAAGGGATCATGAGAACGAACCGGAGATCACGCGGTGGTCCACGTGATGTGCACCGGTCGCCACCACTGGGACAAGACAGCATTGTCCAACGATTAATGTGGGAAGGGCGCATTAAATGAGAATTATTCGTAATGTATCAAATTTTGCAATTATATTATCTAATTGAGGCGCCTTTGACTTGTGACATAGGGCATTTCGATTTACAATAGAAGTTATGGCATTTCAATAATCAGAACATAGCTCAAGATAAACTTCAATGGTTATCTGATTATTATAAGTACATGCAAGCAGGTTTTTAAGCACAACATGCCATAATAATAGTATTGTGTTATTCCATGCTTCATAATGTAATGCATTATAAAAGAAAAAAATCCTAAGTCTGAAGTCGGAAGTCAGAAGTCAGAAGTCAGAAGTCGGAAGTCGGAAGTCAGAAGTCAGAAGTCGGAAGTCCCCTCTCGGCTTTCGTAGTGTTCTCAATCTGTCACTCAATACTTATTTTTGGACTTCATTGAGTGCTAGCTCAAACCCACAATCATACCACTGTACTTGATTGGCTTGTGTCATCAACGGCTCTTTTCGGCAGATTCTACAAAGGCACTCAATGACACCAGTCCCCCAACGAACACCAAATGCGCTAAATGACCCCCCAAGTCCAAGGTCAAATTTCATCCGCTTCGGATTTCTCCTCACCCCTCATTCCGCTATACGTTTCTTCCACAACATACTTAGAGATATGCCCTTTTATATACTACTAAGACAAATATTAGTGAGTGTGTAAAAACGTTCTTTGAGGGGTACATACCATAATAAGGCATTATGATATAGCTGGATTGTCCTCGGAGGAAAGCAAAAGACAGTGAGCGGGTGCATATTAAGAGTATAGACTCTGTGATCCTACACGTAAACATAATGTAAAATGCATGAGATTTCGACCCTGATGTCTGTTCTTTATCTCACTTGACGAATACCCATCTGTGCCCCCTACACCACCAATAAGATGTCTTCGAACAGCGCATGTCAGCTGAACGACTATCGTCTAGGCACTAGGCAACGAGCACTGCCTGCAATTGAAATTATCGTTAACACGCTCTCAGTGTAGAGATTACTCCGCCAATACAAACCTTCTTCTGTCGCTGTAATAACCTCATTTTTCATTAAAAAAAAGATCTCCGAAACTATGTTCATTCATAACCTACATTGGTTTCACTGCTAACGAGTTTATGTTATTGATTTTTGTTTGTGTTTCGCATGAATATGGTCCATGCGTATGGGACTGCCGTTGTGTGTGATGCAATAGATGCTATTACTAACGGTGTAGGGGTGGCAACATGTCAGGTGAACGTATGTCGACTGTATAACATTGTCGCTGAACGCAAGTCAAAGCGCCGTGTTCTAATTAATTGTTCAAGATATGCTAAAGGTACGTTTTGTCATGACAGCCTTTCTGTCATTTCAGGTTAGTTAGCGAAAAAACACAATGAACCAACGTTTTGTCACTCACTAGCCTCTCCCCCTACATAGCTGCATGTACTGTTTTGAAGGTCCCATTTCCAAATCGATAATTGACCAATCGAAACATCAGTTTCGCCAATAGTCTGTTTCAATCAGCTCCGGAGACCACGTCTAATATTCTTCGGAACTGTGCTAGTGCATTCGACTGCGGCCAGGGGTGTATTGGACTCCTGTTTTGAGGATGGTCTTATTTTTGTAGATGATCTTAGGGGTTACCAAATGGACGAAGACCTCAGCAACAGAGTACACCCCTCGTACAATGAATTTCATCTACGTGGAGAAGCTCAGACTTTGTAGCATTATTGAACATCCCACGTACGAGTCTCGAAGAGTTCACAATATGCTATTTATTAGTTCTCATTTATCAATTGATATATGGGATGTTGTTTGGCCAATGACTCCGTTTAGCGGATTTAATCGAGAAGACCAATGCTATAATATTCAGAGTTATACAAAGACATATACGAAGACACAAATACCATCGTGATATTCAAGACCTGTCCTGAAATGAAAACTATATGTAGAAGAATCCAAGCAATTGGCAGACGATGCATGCCGTGGATGGGACTGGAGACTTGGGAGTCATTAGTTCATCCATGTTTGGCTCAGTGCCAGTCAACTCTTATCATTGCCACAGAGAGTGGTCAATACATTTCTCATATATCATACATGCCTATAACTTATGACCGTAAAACTCATAACTGGTATCAAAGGGTGAAAAGTCAAAAAATCTCCCTGAATATGGAAACTACACACAAAAAACGAGGGGTTTCAGTAGAACCCAAATCCTGTCCATCCTTTCCACGTGATTATCGGGCACTTGGTTGTACCTTTGCGCCCTTCTTGGCACGACCTTTGTTGAGAAAATGATGCAAACGTAACTACAATGGACGCCGATATTTTCAGCAAAAAAAAAACAGGAGAATTTAATCCATCGTCGACTTTCAGCTCAGTTACACGGTCGTTAATCAAATCTAAGTTCCATGCGTTCTCCAATGCATAACTGGGCTACCCTTTCGCTTCAGTACTCGTTTTGATTACATTTCGCGTGAACTAGACTTTCGCTGACAGATGACGATTTTGCATCCATGCAGGTTGAGTTATATCATTTGCACTATTCTCTCAAAAAGATCACACCAGGACGGTACGGAAGCGTATTAGTGCCAGTGTGAAAAAAAAATTTCCGAGATTTATCTCCTAATTAGGAGATATTATGTCCTAATTAGGAGATAAATCTCGGAATTTTTTTTTTCACACTGGCACTAATACGCTTCCGTAGGACGGGGCGCAAAACCAAAAGTAAGTGCGTGATAATCATGTATCTGGTTTCTATATACGGGACAGAACTCCAATTAGCCAACACATGGGTCTAGGTACCTCCTTCTAACCAACAATGTACAAAGGCCATCATCAATTGTCGATTTAAATTAAGTGTAATACTACAATTTGGCTATGATCTTATCCGTAGAAACCTTCAATCTTGTTTCGTAAAATATCTTGTTTGGAATATGATTATTTGGACACAAGTGGGGCTGTATTTCGAGTCCGATGTATTGAGCAATTAACACCACTGGATTACACGCCATGCACAATTTCAGGACCCAAGAGTTCTCTCCCTCTAGTCATGATAGTATAAAATAGTTATTATACCCCGATGATCTAGTATACCTGTATCACGAAAATGGCTGCTATATTTTGATCGCTGGACAACTTTATCTTGTGTATGTGTTCCAGGCAGACAGAAAACGATACTTTATACGCCATATTTCTCCACCCAAAATAATAAAACCCACCTCATAAAGTTAAATCTCGAGCTTGGAATCCGTTCTAAACTTTCCGTGGGTAGTTTATTCGAGCATTCTCACAACAACACAGCTCTCCTGAACCAAGATAAATTTGTCTTCTTGGTTCAGACAGAAAGCTATGTGTTGTGAGGTCCGGCAGCTAGAAGATTTTTCCGGTTAGACGGGCAGACCCTACATTCAATAGAAATCAGAATTATAGAATATTTTGTAGGGCCTGCATGTCGGACTAGAGCATCCCATCCTTCCCATCTGCGTTCTATGGGCCGACAGATGGTAAGATCATCAACTCGTAATGGAGGCGTTGTGGGTTCGATTCCTACTGACGGCTAAATTCTTCTCTCTCTGAATGTTTTCATATATACGAATTGTTTCGTCAATGTTCTTAGGGGGCAAAAATCCTTACCAAATGGCCATTTGTATGGTATAAAGCTGGAGTGTTTCGATGTTGCTAAAACGAGTATCGTATTGTAGATAACCAGTTTTTATCTGTTTTCTGTATCTTTTAACAGATAGTTAACAATTATCATGTTGTGTGAAGTAAGGGGTTGTCATTATGTATTCACTGGCAGATACTCTGATTGGAAGGATACCGTCCTTCTACCGGTCCCTCTTCATAATATCTATGATTGGCTGGTTGATTCTTGCATTTGAAAATATCGAATGTTCTTTTTAATTTTTTAATTGATCTGGATGACATTCCGATCATTAAAATAATAACACATGTACCTTCAGATTATCAGAATTGCTTTAAGTCGTTTTTTGCGTTCAAAGGTACGACGCAGACAAGTGTAGATACATTCAGAGATTATTTTTAACAGTTTCTGCCTTCGCCCCCTGTGTGGTGACGTGATTATTGTTTCTGGTCTGTGTCGTTATCCGTCGGTTTGTCCGTACTCATCCCTGAAGAATGTTGAAATGTATTTAGCGAAGTGTAGAGGTTATGTGTTTACTATGTTTGTCCAACTACATGTAGTACAGAAACAATAAATGATAGCTTCCATAATTGGATCTCGTGAATGATCTCGACTCCAATGCGAGGAACAGAATGAGTTGCTAGAGTATTGTTTTCTGTGCGTCTGTTTATTTGTTTGTTTGTCCGCACTGAGTCAAAGAATAATAATGTATCCAATCGGGGCTTGTGAAGGCTTCCAACCCTAGAGTAATGAGTATAATACTATCCAAAAAGATAGACAAAAAATCCTATAAACTGTCAACCTACGGTGTAGGTAGATTATTGAAGGATCAGGCTCTGTCCTCTATTTCTCTACCTAATATAATCATTGGTGATGATTTAATTGGCGAACCGACGAACACATTTTTCTGACATTGGACATATTGAGTCCGCCTTGGATGGCAACGCTTCCATTTGGTATTGTTTCAAAGATGAGTTTTGAGTTAAATGTTGATTCTAATAATAAAGCAATACCACGTAATATTGCTTACTATAGATGAGGATGGCACTCATGGCATGGCAGTGATGACTCCATATTGTTCAAGCTTCCAGGATATATAGGGGTGTGGCAAATGGAGCGATATGCAAGAGGTGGGAAAAACTGACGATGTCTGGCGACTAAAAAGCAACCATATGACTTTACAGGAAAGCATTCCTCGGCACCTAACATTCAGACCCGAGAATACGATGGATTCTTGGACGTAGCCTTAATATCTCAGCCGTGCTTTTATTGCTGATGTTCATATGGAGACTATGAAGTGTCCGGCCCCTAGCACCGGCTTAAGCGGAATTAGATACGCTAGCTCGGGAGCTGTGATGACCGATCAGCTCAAACAACTCATCTGATGTTAATGGATGAGCATCGTGAATGTCTGTTGGAGTAAACGCCTCAACATGGGGTAACCTGGTAAAGGCAAGAATACCCAGAGAAACTAACTTGTAATGCCCGACGTCGTACGGCTTAAATTTCCCACCCAAACAATAAACCTACATACCCTTAGTTTAGGAGATAGAGGGAGATTCTCGTGGCGCTGGAGGAGTGGGATTGACTGCGTAATATAAGTGTGTTTTACCGGTATGCAAGTGTCCATGCTGTGGTAATGTGGTGAAGCAATGCTCAGTTTGATACTCTGTTATTAGTAGATACAACAATCCGCGCAGATGCAGAAATGGCGAATCTCTGCATTTACAGTTCGACCAGAACCTACAACTAATAATGAAGAGAATTGCATCTTGTTACTTCTCTGTATGTTATACATTATTATGTGAATATGTCACGTCATCAGTTTTTCCACGTAATGTACAATTCCAAAAAACGTCACGACAGGACATCATATTGTATTCCGCAAGAATAAGATCCATCTATAATAGCAATCTTCATACTATTTCTAAAGCTAGATTTCCAGGATTTTAACCAAAATACAGGCTGATTATTTAATGGTATATATTTCAAGCTGAGTCGGTTTTCAATTTTCAGACGCAGATCTTTTCCGGTTTTGATCGTTGTTGTTAGTTGCTGGTGATGACGCATTTGGTTGGTGGGTAGCCGGTGGGCACAAGTTTCTGTTGCTTCAATGTATGTCGTGATATGACTGAAATATTATTGAAACGACATAAAAACTTAGCTCACTCATTGCTGATGGAGACTGATGAAAAACAAATTGTCATCTATCTAAATTACTTAATAATAAATGACATGCTTTGTTCTCTTTTAAAAAATAACACAAGGCTATTCTATGGATAACAACTTCTTTATTGCTGCGGAGCTGACGTTTCGTTGGAGAGACTTCCAACTTTTTCAAAGCTTCAAAGTAATATAATTCCATATTATTATTTATTTTGGATTTTTGAGGGGGGATAGAACAAACCCTCTGGGGTTTTTCTTCCCGCCAGACATAACCTAGGTATCTTTTCCTCACGTATGACTACTGAATTAATCGTATTTGAAATATACTGTCAATAATTTGCATGAATTTGAACTGGTGAATAAATTAATTGAATTGAAAGCTAATGAGCTTTAGTTTAAAAAAGTTGGAAGTATCTCCAACGAAACGTCAGCTCCACAGCAATAAAGAAGTTGTTATCCATAGAATAGCCTTGTGTTATATACGCCGACTTCTAAATGCCTATCAAAGAAAATATTAAACGAGAGATCCTGAAGGATCTTGACGCCCACCATTGTCCGATAATTGTAAGCTAATGGCAGGAGGATCTTTTTGTCCATTGTCACTAAGAACAAATGATTGATTTATAATTTTGTTTGCAGAATTTCGAATTTGAGCGAAAAAGATCGAAAAAGGGACACTGGAAAACACCAAGATATTATCTTTATAAGTTTTAGGAGTTTCAAGATTTCTTAAAACTGTACTTGATGTCGGTTGTTATAGTACAAGTGAAATGAGCAAAGTTGGTCTGAAAGGGAATGTTCGGAAGATCCTTCTTCTTCGTTTTGTAGTATTTTTTTTTTTAGCGAAGACAAATCTCTTTGACACTTTGGCATGAGCTATGAAACATACGTGCCTAAGATTTTATAATTAGGACTGAATGCTAATTCTGTTCTGTTTACTGGGCTAGTTTGAGATATCTCTTTTAAGATACCATGCTCGAAAATAGTAAGATGGGACACAACTTAATACTGAATGGATCCGGTCTGTGTAGTAATGTTGAAACTTTGAAAGTGTCTGAATCCTGATTATCTCCCTTGGATCGAAACATGCAGTAGTCTACAGTTGTCGAGTTGTGACGTTGCGTCACAAGAGTGACGAAACGGTGGGCAGTTCACTTGCAACAGTATTGTCTAAAGTAAACTGATTTAAATTTTAAAGAAATACATTTTAATTTGGAATCATTTGAACTCCTTCATATAGAAGGTGAAGGTAAGGATATTCTCTATACCCAACATAAAGAGCATGCCCCGCCGTTTGATCCGCCGACTCTTGTGATGCAATGTCACAAATCAGGAATACCATATTAATTTGAAGCGTTACTTAAATTTTCGAATCGGACAAAAACAATTTATCCAGCACAACTAGGCCACATGTGGGACCTGTGTATCAAATTTCAGGAAGATCCATGAAGTAGTTCCTGAGAATTTACGATAACAATGTTTCAAGGAAAATTCAAGATGTATCTTGCACAACTAGACCATAAGGGGGAACCTGTGTACCAAATTTGACAAAGATCCATGCAGTAGTTCCTGAGAATTCACGATAACCAAATTTCAAGGAGAAATTAAAAATGACCTCCTGGCGGCCATGTTGGTTTTTCGAATCGGACCTTAAAAGGTATCTTGCACAACTGCATCACAAGGGGAACCTGTGTACCAAATTTGAGAAAGATCTATGCAGTAATTTCCCGAGATTTCACGATAAAGTTTCATGGGAAAATTCAATATGCGGCCATATCGGATTTTCAAATCGGACCGAAAAAGTTATCTTGCAAAACCCAAGGGAGAACCTGTGTACCAAATTTGAGAAAGATCCATGCGGTACTTCCTGAGAAATCACGATAACGAAGTTTCATTGGGAAATCTATGACGGCCGCCTGGTGGCCATATTGGATTTTCAAATCTGACCAGAAAGGGTATCTTGCACAACTAGACCCCAAGGGAAACCTGTGTACAAAATTTGAGAAACATCCATGCAGTAGTTCCTAACAAATTTTCATGGGGAAATCCAAGATGGCCGCCTCGTGGCCATATTGGATTTTCGAATTGATCCAAAAAAGGTATCTTGCACAACTAGGCCTCAAGAGGAACCTGTGTAACAAATTTAAGAAAGATCCATGCAGTATAGTTCCTGAGAAATCGCGATAACAAGAATTGTTTACGGACGGACGACTGACGGACGACTGACTGACGACGGACGACTGACTGACGACGGACCACGGACGAAAAGCGATTCGAACAGCCCACCATCTGGTGATGGTGGGCTTAAAATAGACTATGCACACTTTCATTACAAAATCACTTTTACAACATGTAACACTGTATATCGCCTGAATATTTTGGAGAGCTATGATAATTCAATAATCAAAGGTTATTAAGAAAAAATCAGACCTATTTACCTCGATTTTAGACATGAACCAAAGATTATACATCAAATGTGATTGGATAGCACAGTCATGCGGGCTCGTTAAAATATTTATCTTCTCGATGAAATATCAGTCAGTATATAGGTCTACCCACTCAAAAAAAATTATAATACTGGTATGTCACGTGTGACGTCTTGAATTCTCTGAATGGCTTCTTTATTTCATACCGGAATCAGTGGAACCCCTTAAAATACAGAATACAAACAGAATAAAACTCGCACATAAAAGGAATTGCAGTAATATTTAATTTTCTGTAAGATTTATTCTTGTTAGTACAAATATTTTATTTTTATATAATACTAGTATTGCTTATGTGAGATGTTGTATAATTTATACGTGTTTGATGTCATTTTGACGGATTGGTCGCAGTTCCTTCTCTAATGGTAGGGCCTTATCTGACTCTCCATTTTCTTCATTGCCTCAACATCACCCCCTCGAATACGCTTGTATTTGTGATCTAAAATAACAACAACATAATTTCACTATTCAATTAAACGCAACATTACAAGCTGAGTAGCCAGCAGGTCCCCCGCCAAGTAGCCTGTTTGAGAGCATGCAGCATATACGCTTCCAATATCTCCTTAAATATAACTTGGAAAGTGGATATGTGTATGTGGAAAGAGACGTTTATCTGGAATTGTTGAGACAATTTGTTGAGGAGGTTTGGGAAGCAGTATTGGATAGTGTAACACTGGAATGTAAGTCTGTAGTTGTATATGGATTTGTGGATGGTGAGGTTTATAAATCGATGGGTGGAATAGATCAAGATATCGCGTTCACAACACAGATGGGTACAATATGGGTGAGTAAAATCCAAGATGGTCAATGGCAGCCATCTTGGATTACATACTACCTCAATGAAAATCAATACCAATGGCTGTCTAACTGATGTGAAGCACCCTCTCGAGTTTGAAGTCGATTGGTCAAATATTTCTCGAGATATCACGTTCACAAGATCCGAGATGGATGGAATCCAATATGGTCAATGGCAGTCATCTTGGATCACGTACCTCAGTGAAAATTAATACCAATGGTCGTCTAACTGATGTGAAAAACCTTCCCAAGTTTGAAGTCGATTGGTTAATTTGTTCTTGAGATATCGCGTTTACTAGATGTGGAACGGAGTGAATCCAATATGGTCCATGGCATACGTACCGCAGCGAAAATCAACACCAATGGCCGGCTCACTGATGCGAAGCACATTCTCAAGTTTGAAGTTGATTGGTGGAATTGTTCTTGAGATATCGCTTTCACAAGATGTGAGACGGACGGACGGACGGACGAACGGACGAACGGACGGACGGCTAACATTTCCAAGTCCTCCCACCACTTCGTGGCGGAGGACAAAAAACGGTAGTGGAAAACGTTGCCGACGTACTGACAAGAAGTCGTACAACCCCGCAGACAGATATCAAATATATACTGATTGCAATTTTTTTTTAAATATCACACCGACCAAAAGTCATCCCTGTGATGATTTGTATCCCAGCTGCGATTTTTATTTTAGCTGTTCATGTGGATCTCTTGAATGACATGACCTCCCAACCTCTAGAATTGTACGACTTCTATCGGTTACTTATTAGGTAGTAATTTGGGGGCTTCAATATACGCCCGCACATCGACCAAATTTAATATTTGCATCCCACATTTAAATTACGGGACTTGTAAATATATACATAATTTTGGTGCACAATGATAGCTTCTTATATAAGGCTTCGGTGATCCTGGGTTTGATCTCGAAATCAAGACTTTTTATGCTAAGTTTGGAGTATCAGTATACCCAAAAATACTCAAAAATACCCATCAGTTATAAGTCAAAGATTCCAGTAAAAGAAAATTATTACCAAATATCTCTGCATGTAAAATTTCACAGGAAAGCAAAATTGGATCGTAGCAAACAAGTTTGCTTTCCACGTAACATGATTTGCCCACATGAGAAGAATATGTAGTACATGTGTTGCCCTCTGTCCATGTAGTATGACATGTCAACCTGTTGATGAACGTATTGAATATAATGTCTGGAAATAATTGTGTGAAAAACTACTGGAAAAGCTTAAAGTGTGGAATCAGATGAGAAAAACAGAAATGTCTAAGCTTTGATGAAGACGAATAGGTTGAAATGACTACGGAGTATTACATTCCAGCGATGAAAAAGAGTTGACGACAAGCATGTTTTGAATAAAGTGGTGAACGTCATACTCTACAAACTGATTATAGCCTCAACGAAATGTTGGAAACAATGGGGTAACTCCATACTATGTACGATATATGTTATGACGAAGCTCACGAGCTATGACGAAGCTCACGAGCTATGACGAAGCTCACGAGCTGGCTTTTATTATGCAAACATACGTATTCGATAAATCTTTAACCGGTGACTATGAAACACATGGAAAATATTAAGAAACTGAAGAAAAAAATAATGTTAACAATTCGTAAGTACATTAAAATCGTGCATGTAATCGTTTCGTATGAAAGAAATACGTTACTGTTTCTCTTGAAATGATGACATGCAACTATTTGATGAATAAAACATGTATTACGCTATACCATGATTTTGCTGTCTTTTTAATATGTTGTCTAATATTGCTATTAATCGAGTCGCTTCTCTTTGTTCCTGTGTCCATAGTGAAAGGGATGGAGTTTGACTCTTACATTTATTTTTCTATATTGAATATCGTTACTTCCGACTTTATGACGTCATCCTGATGTCAATGGGATGTTTAAGTAATTGTCTTAGTCTTAAGACTAACGGTGTATGAGATGTATAATGTATATAACACGAATGATATAGCTAATTCGCGCCTGCGCGTGTTGTCATCTCCAAATTAAATTTCTGTTGCGTGGTTTACATCTTTACTGGAATAGCGAGTTTTACACTATCTCCGTGTTACTTTGAATGAATTTTCAATCTGTTTTCAGGTAAGTTGAAGACGTATAGTTTAAGGAACTCTAGTGTTTTCTGATACAGTTGTTAACATCATTTGTTTCATAAAAATGACACCACTAAGCTGTTTAACAATAATTTTTATCATTTTCATTAAACTGGTACATGTGCATGTAGTTTTTCTTACCTGCATATTCCTGCAACATGCAAATTCCATATCCTCGCTTGCGTTGTACTAAAGGGAAATTGTAACATTTTGGGTGGGGGTAATTGTGTGCCACATCTGCTGCACCTGCAAAGGTAAACGTTTTAATTCCTTTACAACAGAAGATCTCAGACAATACAGAAAATAAATGTCATATCTGTTATTTCGACAAGAGGTAGCTCAACATTCAAAATAAAGGGTAAAATGATGGCATCAGACAGGGATTTCATGCAGAATGCATATTAAGAAGTTAGATGGTCATTTTTGTTCAAAATATCTCAATAGTTTTGTTGAGCAATGCAAAATCGAATAAAAATCTAGACTGGACTAGTCTCTATTTCATATGTACTTTTTACAATAATACCTAAATGACGTTTACTAAATAAAGAAAAATGGAAAGAAAATATCCTAGCATTTCTTTAGGCAGAGTTACTTCCCTTCATTACCCCTGAAATATACATTCTGAAACGGGGGCTGCATCCAGTGACCTAGGGGTCACCAGGGTTCTATAAGATTGTAGGATGCCAACATGGCCAACCATGGTCATACAGAAAATTAACCCAGGTTTCGCCAGGTCAGTTTTCCGGCGTTCCACGTAGGCGGTTTCATTGCCTTTGAATTTCGAGAACACATTACTTAGTTCCAAAATCCTTTCATATTGGCTCTTTTTAATGTTAATATTTCCTCTTTCT
Organism: Hanleya hanleyi; assembly: GCA_036873755.1. Classification (NCBI taxonomy): domain Eukaryota; kingdom Metazoa; phylum Mollusca; class Polyplacophora; order Lepidopleurida; family Hanleyidae; genus Hanleya; species Hanleya hanleyi. Next base: position 3,248 of record JAVTVY010019360.1, on the reverse strand, counting down.
GTTCCTTTTCATTCATAAAAGACCGGTACCTATTGTTGGTAGATGCGCAGAGACATGCGCAGTAGACGTAAAATTGGATTCGCCTGATTGGTACAACTTCCGGCATAGTAACATTATTTTCTGATCGTTCTTGTTAAATCGGGGGTCTTCTCGTATTAACACAATAAGAATTAACATGCTTGATTGAAGAGCAATAGACAAGATGACTGGTCCAGGGTGGCAGTCTCTGGGTTGTTTCACGTCCATTTCTGCCTGTGCTTATATACGGGGTATATATTTAACTACCATAAAATGGGCTATATTCAGACAGCGGTGTGAATGAAAAAAGTACAAAAGTGACAATTTCTCAGAAAATATTAATATCTGTCAAAATGTTTTGATCTTAAATTCAAGGGGCAGACCTTGTCTTCGCAGCAGCGCCTTATTCAATCGACCAACCTCGTCTTATTTTTTTACATATGGATACTCGATTTATAAAATAGGTGTATTTACCATTCGTTAGGCTATAGGGCCAAAAAAAAACCTCCAGAATCATATTTTAAAATGTTCAGAGTTACCTCCTTTGGTTTATTTTTGATCTCTTCTCAGTGACGCCTCTTTGGGCCCTTCCTTCTGCCCCTCCTTCTTGAAAAGGACGTTTGAAATTTCCTCGTTAAAATAACGTTTTTTAACGAATATTTAATATATGAACTGTGAATTTTTGTACTAAAATTTCGCGTAAAGTGGCTTAGCACACACACAATCATTTGTCCTATCGTTTTAATCAAAATCTAAATAAAAAATATTCAAAACTTGAATATCATGTATTTTGTATGTGGGTGTTTCTAGATAATATAGGTCCAGTAGTTGCCCAATTAGTCGCCTTTGAGTTTCATGTTCTGAAAAATTCATAATGACATATTATCGAAATCGAAATTCCGCCGAACTCTTAGGTTTTTAGAATCAACAAAATTTTCAAAATTTTAATTTTGAAATGAACTTTTTTGAATTGGCGAATCTTTCCATATTATGGTTCAATTACTATGCTAGCTAACTCGAATATTAAAATTTGGGAAGGCGTCAAAATCTGGCGATGTTATTTTGGGAAAAAAATTATTTCATGAAACTTGTGAAGCCACGGGGGTGAAGTCATGCCTTTAGTGACCTGTCTGGATATATCTGTATACTTTGAACGTATATTCTCGGAAGATATTATAGATTTATTTATTTTACCGAACTGTTGGCTTCTCTTCTACCTGTTAAATCAACACCTGTCCGAATTACCCTGCCCCTCCAGCTATGAATTCAGATAAACCTTGATTGTAAATTAGCATAGTCAATAATATACCTATATGGACGAAAATTACATGTTTTATTCGCTAAACCTTATTTACAGATATGACCGCTTTTCGTAGAAAATAAACATTATAGGAGAGAAAAAAATTGTCCGAAACCCATCCCATTTTACGGTATTGTTTTGGTAATCTCTCTAATAATTCGCACATATGAAAACACACACAAAATATTCCGCCTATATATATTCAGCTCTGATTCTTCCGATTTCTGATTGTTCACAATTGGGCTAATGCAGAAGATGTTGGAGACAGAAAATGTCGACCCCTCTAATTTTATAATTTAACCCTATCTGGCCTGGGCGATTTAGGGTGTACCGCAGGGGGCGGAAAGTGCCCCCCCCCCCCTATATATTTTCGCTATCGCTAAGGCTAGAGGGCTGAAACTTACCACACTATATCTTTGGGTCAAGCTCTACCAGAAAATGTAAAAAAAATCCAAGATGGCCGCCATGATGACGTCACTGTGACGCCATTTTCAAAAAGAGCATTTTTGGACGATTTTTTGGTCAAAATCGTCGAATTTATAAATTTTTGCTTTTTCTTCGCAAAAACTGCATGATAAATTAGTAAATAATAATCTGATATGAAATAAAATAAGTTTTATCCACTTTTCCGTAGAGAAAAGCAAAATTTTTGAAGAAATATGACGAAAGCATAACTTTTTCTGGTACCCCATATGGCCGCCATTTTGAATTTACCCATGATCCTCTGCTCGTGGGGTTATGCAAATAGGCTCAAAATGGCCCCAATACGATACCCTATAACGTCAAGTATGTTTCAGCTCTCCATTGTTTGGCGTTTCGGAGATATCGCAGAAAGTTTGGCAGGAGGGCATTTTTGCGCCCCCCTCCCCCAGGCCTGGTAGGGTTAATGGGGGAAGGGAGGGAGGGGGAACAAATCAGGGGGTGTTTTTTGTTGATGCTAAGACATATGTTTCAGAAAAATGCATAGAATCGCGTTGAATCAACATGCTGAATTTTTGCGTAATTTGTGAAGAAATATGCCGAAAACATCACTTTTCTGGTACCCCCTCATGGCCTCATGGCCGCCAATTTGAATTTACCCATGATCATTTGCTCGGGGGGTCATGCAAATAGGCTCAAAATGACCCCAATATGATAATCGAAAAAGTCACGGAGTTTCAGCTCTCAATTTTTTGTCGTTCCGGAGATACAAGCAAAAAACCAGCAGGGGGCGGAAGCCCCCCCAGGCCAGGTAGGGTTAATTGAGTAAATAGTTGGTTTAATAGTGTTTGAATTATTAAAAGAGAGATAACCGTAATTGTCCTATATTCAACACAATGTTGCCACAATATCCATTATGATAAACGTATCGATCCTTTCTTTGAATATCAAGATAATATAAAACATATTCAGCACATTTATGCCTTTTTGTCCCCCGACGCCTGAAGGGTCAAGGGGCACTACAGTATTGGGGTCCGTCCGTCCGTCGTTAAGCAACGTTAAGCTCGGTCAATACTTGGATGAGTGACCTGTCTGGGCTGATCAGTGTCCAGGGTAATAGGAAGTGTGATCACTCTCGTGTTCTGGCACATGTAGGCACAGTCGTGATATGAATGAAACAAGGTTGAAAACGACGTCAAACCCTACTATACTCACTCACTCACTCACTCCGTTCGATTTCGTTTCCGGGTGATAACTTTTGAAAAACTGAATGGATTCTTTTCAAATTTAGTATATGGGTACCTCGCCTCAATATCTCGCTTGGGATTGTTTTCACGCTGATATGTTTACAGGTGACTGCACCTGGAGGCCAAGTTAAAATTTCGTTTCCGAACAATAATTTCTGAAAACCTGGCCGGATTAGAACAATTCAGTACCTTGCCACTGTATCTCACTTGTGATTACTCTCCATGCCGGGTACTGACCGTTACGGTTCCAAATCAAATCAATT
>JAVTVY010019359.1:0-81346 GCA_036873755.1 Hanleya hanleyi | reverse complement strand
CCACGTTCGTCAGTCGCAGACTCCGTTTCTTATCATGCGGTTGTCCACGATTTGTCAACCTCTCGCTGAAGTTATATCACTCGTTCGCCCATTCCGGTCTCATCGAGTTCATCTGTTGATTCCTTTTCTTCAGTGTAAAGTTAGGAACATACGTCAATGATGGTTTTTCGGATAAATTGGATGCGCTTTTAGCGTTGGTGCCGGATATGCCGTCTGCTTCGAATAATCGTCTTCCTCGTATTAAATGTCAGACAAAAGAATGCTCCCTCGCCGTATGTTATCTCACCTATGTCATTTTTGTCAATGGTTCAATGGTGATTAAATTAATATTTTGAGGATAGTTTTCTTTCACATTTCTGTCTTGTTTCAAAATTTTGTCTGGGCAAATTTTTAGACTTCACATGGTCTGTTTTTCCATCTGCCATGTGTTTATTGTCTTCGGACGTTCGTCGCGAAATTAATGGCTATTGTCGGAGTTTTTCAAAGTTCCTACATCTTGAAATTATTGCCCGACGATATTTTCTAAAGTCAATATGAATCTCGGGCTTATCTGATAACACAGTCCTGCGTGATGGAGACAATGTGTATTCAATATCACGTCTCCACACGAACAATGAGTTCGGCCCGCTGTGTTTGTTGTGGGTTTTTACGGGCTCTCGCGACCTCGTTTTATTATTGCTCAATTTGTGACAGATTTGTATTTAGTCCCGGCATTTCTGTAAGTCTGCCTTTTAGTGCTGAGCTTGAAGGCCGATTGTGATCTCTACAATATACGAACGGGTTTTGTTTCGTTGATTCATGAATTTTATGCATTGAGTTTGTGTATATCTCAAGTAGGGTTGTAAATAGTATCCTCATCGGCGGGGGTTTTTCGTTTCTTCCCGCCGGAGAGATCTGATACTTTATTTGCAGCCGTCAATTTTCATGTTGTTGTTGTTACTTCTGTTCGGACTTGCAGTTTTGGTAGGTTCACCTTCATACATTCAGGTCCTTGGTCCTACCAAAATGTAATCTCTTGTTATATCAAGTATTATTACGTTGATTTTGATATCCTGTATTCAAGAGAGACCTTACAGAGGTTTTATGTCTTTCATGCTGACATGAATATGAAGCATGATTGTTGCATTTGTGTTACGTAACCACATCTCAACCCTATTGACTTCGACCCTGTGTCGCATCTTAATGAGCTTCTTCACTGATCTCTTTATGTAATTAAGGGTGTGTCGAACAACAATGAGATCACGTGCTGGTTTACGTGAGTGAGTAAACCTATTCACCCACTTATCCTTGTTTATTGCGAAAGTGTAATATTCTTGAAACACAATTTTGTCTGATTATTACATTGTGAATTGTTTTGTTTCACACCAAGTTGATCCCATCTATATACTGTATTACGCTTATAATTCAGATGGAGTTATGCACTAATTTTAATTTCTTCCCTATGAGAAAATTTAAAATTACTAGCGTGAGTGGGAAGGTATTGGCCGGCCAAGGATCAAGCCTAATGACACGTAAGTCGTGAAGTCTTCTATGGTTTCTTTCTACCAAGTATGTATTACCGGTACAGTCTACTAGAGCATCAAACTGCCTTTTAGTAATATTCTTACTGTTCTTCTTCTCGACAAATTGTTCGTGTTAGGTCATTTCAAATTCTAAATTTTTGAATAACCTCATTTTCCTGCCGGCGAGAGACTTAAATGTATTTCCTCTCTTCGGGAATTTAAAATTCTTTAAGGATCTTTCTTGGTTACCTGGAAAATCTTTGTTCTGGATGTCGGTTGTGTGACTATTTGGTTATTAATAGTAACATTGTTGTAAATGTTTTATATTCTCTCCATATAAAACTCCAGTACTGAATTTCATGTACAGGAGACAAATTACATCGGGAGAGGTCATAATGTAACCATGTTCATTGACACATTATTCATGTTCACTGACACAAAGATCCATAATCCCATTTATCTCATTGAGCTTACATTTGGTGATTAACGCTACAAACATTTAATATGTTCATCTCTACTGCGTTTAAAGAGAAGGAAAATTATTACAATCGACTTCGGGGTTACTGTTTGCAACGCCCTTCTGTTACGTCGTGTACTTTTATAAGTTTGTGTCCTGCTCCATGATGAGCATGTATATACATTAAGTTGTTGTGAATGAGGAAATCACTACGTTGTTTATCATATACAACGTTTCTCGCATTTTTCACATTACGCTTTCCTATTACACCTTGACGACATGTTCATTACGCCGTCATGTGTCTCTCATACGCCTGTGCGTCGTTCTATTACATCGGTTAGACGTTTCCGGTACGCCATAACGCCGTTTGTCACGTCATTTCTTCATTTGCGAGTTGCATATTTTATATCCATTCATCGGCACTTCCTTTGATTCTCCATCGTCGGTCGTCGGTGGGAGGGGAAGTCCGTTCGTTTGGCGTCAACTTTCCACTTGTATCAATTCCTCTCGGGTTTTTCACATTGTGATTTACTTAGGTTCGTCGTTACTCTACGAAGAGAGTTCTGTCCAGACCTTGTTGTTTCCAGTCTGGGTTCAGAATATCAAAATTGTATTGGAATCAGCAGTATTTGGTTAAATACTGTTATATGGAATAGGTCTTTGGATTATGGACGTGGATATTCTCTGAGGACGACGGCGGGATTGTGAATGACGGACTAGTCGCCTTTAATTGAATTCAGCACAGTGTTGTTAACACAGAGCCATGTTGACTTTATCACACTAACATTATGTTGAGATCCATTTACCTTAGGATTGTGCTTAATCAACACAATGTCTTCGTGGTGTACTTGTGGGACAGTTTTTCCGACTTTCTCCATCAAGTACTTTATTCCTGTATAGACCGTTACACCAATGGTTAGACTTTGACATTATGGTTCTGTCATCAACCTTAAGGTTGTTTCTTATGTAGGACCTTACTCACTACGTTCGTTTTTCGGGTTCGGTCTCTACAGCGGATTTATTTGTCCTGGTGCCGAGGACGTGATACCGTTCCCGACTCTATTTCCCTCGTAATTGACTTCCTCCTTCACCTTCACCAGGATAGGGAGTTTCATATTAGCACCATGGAAGGCTATCGATCTGCTCTGGCATGAATTGAATAGGGTGTTACGTCTTACCTTGGGTTCCGACATTAGCCTTAACGATAATATCTCTGCTCTTATTCACGCCTTCGCATTACAGTCGCGTTGTACTCGCCAACTGTTACCGAAATGGGATATCGGTGTGGTTCTGTGTGCTCTGATTATACCACCTTTTGAACCCTTAGAGTCCGCGTCTATAAAGCTGTGTCTTATAAGACGGCCGTCGTGGCGGCGTTTGCTTTGGCGTCCAGATTGTCTGTACTTCATGCTCTTGAAAGATCTTCTATGACCTGGACAGCGGATCGGTCTTGCATTTCTTTTCGGCCCATTCCTGAATTTATCGCCAAAAATGAGTCTGTTCGTTCAGGTCCGTGCACTCAACGTCGTACTCCATTCCTGCGTTGTCAGACTGTGTACATGGCCTTGAGGACGATCTTCTGCTATGTCCTGTTCGAGCCATCCGCCACTATCTTACTCGTTCCGATCCGTTCGCGGCTCTCGGCTACGGTTATTCTGTCCCTTCGCCTGTCAGCGAGGCTTGACATTTTAAAAAGCCGCGTAGTTGAAGAAGACCATAAAATAGTCTTATCAATTGGCAGAAGGTAGATATACCATTGACGCCCCACTACTGTCTTCTGCTTCTTCTAATGTGATTCGTGCCATCGCTGCGTCATGGCATGTATGGAAGAACTGACCCCTCCATGACATTGTCCTGTCTTGTGCCTGAACAATTAACTCCACGTTCACTAATATCTGTCTGAGGGATATGACAGTGCAATCAATAGTGTGACCACGCTTGGGCCACTGTGGCCACCCAGCACGTTGTGAGTAATTTCAGAAAAAGAGGGGGGAGGCGGCAGAATTGTCACCATCGCAGCAAGACAGCCATCTTGCTGTATCATCTCATCTCATCTCATCTCAGTCATATTATTATTATTACATATATTATATGATAAAAGGCATCTCAGAAGGTAGAAATAAGTCAGTTGACCGGCCGTGGATTCTATAATCACCAATGAAGGCCTGACACCAGGATAGGGTTTACTCCTAACTGAAATTTGCTTCTGTTCTTCAGAAACTGACTTCCGTCTAGATGTCTCAGCTGGGGCACCTGTGCCTCAACTCACAAGACACCCGCTCCAGACCTAGAGTCAACAGTAGTGATGCAAGTACAGAGAGTTGAAAATTGCGCAGCATCACCCAGAGAGCAAGCACGGCAATTCCAACGCGCCCCTCATCACTCCAAGTATGGTGAGTTGACCTCAAGAGGCTTGCGGACTGAGAGTGGTGTGGACTTGGTACCTTCCAAGATTCGGGTAGTTGTACGCCCTCCCCTTACTTACGGTTGGACCAAGGATCGCCCTGTATGCAATGGCTTGTGGCCTTTTTCCCCCCCTAGTCATACAGTGCCTGCCAAGGGGACCTATCTTGTTGCCGATGGCGCCCGGGGTATCCTTCAACTTGGAAGAATTGTGTACCACACCACGAGCACAGCTACATGGATGGAGACAATCAGAAGATAAGTAAAACTGTATCAATTCCTTCAATTACCATATGCGTCTTTGACCAGGGTTAACTTGTTGAGTAATAATGTCTCAGTTTGATACCCATGTCTGTGTCGTTCCAGCGATTACTAGTCTGCTATGGGAGTTACCACAAGGCCGAGATTCCCGCCTCCATATGTTGGTACTGTAGCATGAATTGAAACAGGTTTACGATTTGGGAAACAGGTTTGATTTGGTAACAAATAGAAACATTGTTTATAAATGTTTGATTTTCATATTTTTCCCAAGATTGAATAGTATAGGAGATATACCAGTGCTTGTAAACTGGCAGCCATCTTGGATTTATAGATGACATAATCAGTATATGCACTTTGATTTGATACAGATAGATGTTTCTCCAAAATACCCAGTGAATAGCACCTTCACGACTAATCTCGAGTAAATAGTTAACGAGACAGGCCAGTTTTAGTGTTACGGCGGCCATCTTGGCAGCCATCTTGGAAATTACCATTATGTAATACGATATCAACATCACCTTCCTAGGGTGAATAGGTAGGGAGTTATGGTCATTTATATGTAATGGCGGCCAGCTTGGACGCCATCTTGAATTTCTCAAATTGCTCAAGGGTGACAACATGTCATCAATCAGTTTCTGAAAGTATAGACCCTTTGCTACCAAAATCAACAGTAAAAAAACTTAATACAACAATGCAGGGTTAACCTTCTCTGCTCCCGGACTAGAGCAATAGACAGCATGGAAACAGCGGTGAATGGCAAGAAGTCCGTAATAATAGTTCAGAACGCACTGTTCGTCAGAATAACAACAGACAAGACTCCCGGTCGCGAGACCATTAGCTGTCGGTCGGGTTTTGGAATGTTAATCGCTGGTCAACTAACCTGACTTCTGATAATTGTCGTATCCGGTCGTCTGGTATCGAACTCCTAGATTTGACCATAGTGTGCATTGCAGACAACCATTTGTGTAACAATGAAATAATAAACCTCCCTAACTATGAATGGCTTGGTCATAACGAACAGAAATCAACAAATGTGCTAAATCTGGTTCTGGTGATGTTAGCATGTTGATAAAGCAAGAATTATTCGAGTCGTTTAATATCAAGCCTGTAGATGAGTCCTGTGAAGGTTTTCAATGGGTGACATTTACAAGCAAAGTAGATCAATCTAAATTGTTCATGTGTTGTTGTTATCTACCCCCGGAAAACTCTACACACACAGTAAATATGAATCAATATTATGATAATTTGCTGTCGCAGATATATAATTTTCAAACCGCTGGAACAGTTGTATTATGTGGAGATTTTAGGCCCAAGTAAACCTTGCCGCCCCAAAACAACCCATGATGCAATGCATAACATTGACAGCCCTTCTCAGATGTTTACATTAGAAAAGCAGTGACCAATGACTTGCACGGAAGTTTGTTTTGGGGCGGCAAGGTTGACTTGGGCCTTCAAGGCCAACGATGGATTCGCGATCGCTGCTCGAATGTTTTTTTTCTGTTGGCAATCGTTTTTCAATCAGGAAAATTCTCGAATAAAAAGCGATATCGCGTTTCAATGGCTTTTTAATCGAGAAAATATAAGCGATTGAAAAAAAAACCGATTGAGGATTATAACCGAAAGTAGCAAGGTTCAGCCTGACTGACCCGCATACACGTTCGAGTTTCTATATTATGAACACTTCAGACAGACTATAAGTTCGATCATTTTTTCTTCTTCCCTTTCAATTCTTCTTTGCCTTGTGTAAAACTATAGCGTGTTTCAGTTCAGTTGGCGGTTATATAGATACGATGGGGATATGGAGAGAAATTGGAAATATAAGTGGTGAACGGTATATACATATAATTAAACTTCATTTTGCATATATTTTGTACTAGACCTAGTAGTTTTCTCCCCGCTAAAGGTGGACAGCCGGAAGAGAACTAGGGTCTAATTTTGTACGGGACACAGGCCCAGATATTGTCAGATTGAGTCATTTGCACTTGCAATTTCGTCTATTATTTTAAGTATTTCTGTGTTTTCTGGTATTATTCCAGCTTCTTGTGCAGTATTTTTCGTGAACGATTTTGGCATCTGTGCCTGCTGAAATTTTGAGCTGATACGTCAGATTTTCGCTGTTCGCGTGGCTTTTTGTCCAAGATCACCATTTTCCTTGTGTAGATAGATGGCGCTGTATTGAATATAACATTGTCATACGGGGCTTTTGAGTCTTCGAAAACACTTAATTATTAATATATAGCGCGGGCTATTTGTAAAACTAATTCACGACGGAGTCCACCTAAACCATTTAGGCCAGGAGCTGTTCTACCGGCCCATGCGACGGGCTATACTGGGAGCCATGAGGAGCAAACATGATTGAAAACAAGGCGGAAACCAGGGGGAAAAATAGAAGAAGAAAAAAAAGAAACGCCCCAAAAACAGTGGACCAGGAGATGACAAAGAACAACACCGACGAACTGACCTAACTATGGTGTTCTATTTGGGCCAAGTTTGCGTCGCGTGGCGACTTTTAGAAACTCGCCACTCGCCACGCGCCGTGGACCTCTCCGGCGCGTGGCGACTGGCGACTTTCTGTTATCTCTTAACCTGCAAAAACTCGCCAGTCGCCACCCGCCGTAAAACACGGCGAGTTTCGCTCTATCGTTTAACTTGGAAAAACTCGCCGCGCGCCACTCGCCGGATGAACCACGGCGCGCGGCGACTGGCGACTTTTGACTTTTGGAATTCTCAGGACATTTTCTCAAGTGCGCATGCCCGAGGAGCATCAATTATCGGAATATTTTTTTCGAAACATGCTGTCATTTAATTTAATTTTAAATCTCTTCCTCGTACATAAATATACATAATTTCTAATGAATGAACTCTCCAGCTACATCTGATGCTATGGGACTAATTTTGAAGATGTAAGCTATCTGTAATAATTAATAAAGTTGTTTTTTGAAACCAGTTCTTTTTAATGCAATACGTATATAGGGCAATCTAATTTTGTCAAATGTGCAGATATTTTTTTATTTAAATACTCGTTATCCGTTTCTGTGCAGAACTTGCATACTCTCGTTATTATCTGCTGGTATATTTTAAAAAGTTAACACCAAGACAACATTTTCAATCGTTTTTTTTTTACTTTTTTTTATATAAGTGCCTATATATATTTATAAAACAGCATATCGTTTTCAATTCAGAATGAATCGCTTTGAAATTGTTCCTTATTTAAGATACAATAAAGCACTTGACGCGGGAATTTTGTTTTACAAGATAAAAGCAACGTCAACTAATATGCTGTATGAAATATTAAAAAGCGAATAGAGCGTCATCGTCACATTGATTAAAAAAGTAAGAAAAAATGCTAACATTTTCTCTGGACGATTGAATTTCTCTCTTCGTTAGTTTTATGTGAAAAACGGGCGATATCTTTGTATAAGAGATCCTTTATTCCTGTTTTAATCCATTGAGCGGCTCTTTGTTGGGTTGATATTTCCTGTATCACAAACCCTACAAACTATCAAGACCCTATTTCTAAAGATGAAAAGACGTATTTCTTTCAACAGTTTCCATATTTTTTTTACTTCCTCAAATTCTATGAGATCGTGACTGTGATTTATGATATTGGAACTGCATAATTGATGCTCCTCGGGCATGCGCACTTGAGAAAAATTCCTGAGAATTCCAGAAGTTAAAAGTCGCCAGTCGCCGGGCGCCGTGGTTTGTCCGGCGAGTGGCGCGCGGCGAGTTTTTCCAGGTTAAGAGATAGAGCGAAACTCGCCGTGTTTTACGGCGGGTGGCGACTGGCGAGTTTTTGCAGGTTAAGAGATAGCAGAAAGTCGCCAGTCGCCGCGCGCCGGAGAGGTTCACGGCGCGTGGCGAGTGGCGAGTTTCTAAAAGTCGCCACGCGATGCAAACTTGGCCCAAATAGAACACCATACCAAACAGAAGTTACCAAGACATTATTAAAGAAAAAATGAACAACAAAAACATTAGAAAACCAAGAATACACATGTAAATACATATGTAATCTGTTTGGTGGGCCGAGAAATCCGTAAGGGAACCGGCCCTTAAAAGTCAATAAATCAATCAATCAAAACTTTTCACAACTGTCATTATTTTTTTGCTTGTTTGTTTGGTTGTGAGAATTAATCTTTTTTGGCGCTCCCTGGGTGGGAGTTTTGTTGTGCGGCTCTCTAAGTGGGAGTCTATAAGCGCAAAACCCCACAGTTGCCTGGCTTGTGGGATATTTAATGGTAGATGAATACGTATATTTTCAATAAATTATGAAAATTAATAAATACAATGGTTAAATATATATATAAAAGAAATGGTTCAAAGAAAATAATGATATTATTTTTCACAATTTGATGAAAATACACTTATTCATTCATCATCAAATATCTCACAAGCCTGGTAATTGCAGTATGGGAAACACTGAAAGTGGGCCGAACGCGGTTTGCTTGGCAAGATGATCAAGGCGTTTGACTAAAAAGGAAATCTTGACGATGCGAAGATGTGTTTCAAAAGGCCTGTATATTTCAGGTCACGTGACTTGGTTGCTGAAGAATCAAAGAACGCCCCTCACCGTGTATGATACTATTAGAGAAATGACGGCATTAATATAAAATATGAATATAAATCGTCTTTCTCTGTCCGACAGGTTTTCAAATCCCACATTTAAATCTTTAGTTTTGCGAAAAAACCCGAAAGTTTGAACCGATGATCGTACTCGGACGAGAATTTTTTTCTCTCTTGCCAGGCTTGGTTAATTCAGTATTATATAATATTCAGGTTGTTTCTGGCTTGAGCTTCCCTTTGGAATCTTTCATAGTTCATTTATCAAAATGTAAAATTAAAATAAGAAGTATTGTGCGAATCCAACCGTTACATGCGATTCAACCACCATTGTGATATGTATTTAATATAAATATGAAATCACTGCCGCGAATATTCTTATAATCAATAAAATTAACTTGATGGTGATTTTTTTAACTTATTCACATCTCAATAGTTTAAAAACTGTACCAAAACATGAATGGATACCCTTTCTTAATATGTGTTTTACTATAACAAATATACATATTTAATTACACTATTTTTCACCTTAATTAACCTAGAAATTCTCGGCAGGTTGGCTAAGCTGTTCTGGGTTATCGCCATGCGCCCTTTCACACCTCTATCAAGCGCCATAATCATTCTGATAATGCAATCAACGACGAACTCAAATCCACTTATGACCTACACCCGCTAATTAGAAAAACAAGATATTGCGACTGTCATCCTGTATTGTTTATATCAAGTTGCATGAATATATGAGGAAATTATCGGATGTATGAAGGGAATGACTGAACATTAACTCATTGTCGACTCACACGACTATTAAATAAACATGTAATTTTGTCATTTACGCTTCGCCAGAGTAAATCTGAGCGCGGACGTCACATGAAGCATGGTACAGGTATGTGTATAGATATTTCCAGCATACGCCCTACTTCGGCTTGTAGGAGACTATAGATCGTGTATCATATATATTATCCGGTTATCTTACGCTTTTATACAGTATAGTATAGCAATATAGGTTTTCTATCGACAAATTCGCAACCAACATTAAATGTAGTTCCCAGTTCGCGGATAGAGCGGCCTACGACGGCAACACGGCCTATATGTCCGATATCACTCCCTCTCACGATTCTCTCGTAACTCGAAAAAAACGATTCCCTCGCGATTGAAGATTCGCGATCAAGAACGGATCGCACATGGGTAAACGATTCAAAAACGATATCGCGAGAGAATGTTTTGGGGGTTTTTCAGAAAAGGTTCAATCGTTTTATCTCATTTTTTTCTCGATATCCTCGCGACTGATTCACGAATGATCGTTTTTCAGTCAAGAAAATTGAAGAAAAATCGCGACTGAAGAAAAAATGATTAATGGAAACGATCCCTTAATAGCAGGTGTGGTGATATGGACGATTACGTCATTGGTGTGGACTTATTGCCACCTATAGAGATGTTGTGGATTTTAGAACCAAATTCGTATGGGAAAAAACTTATTCTGATAAACAGCAATTTATGTATATTAAATGGAAGGAATTATGTAAAAAATGACTATACATTTGTGTCCAGTCGGCGCCTCTCCGTAGTTGACTACTGCTTGGTTCCCTATGAAAATCCAGATTATGTGGAGGACTTTACTGTTACATGGTCATCCGATTTAATGAACTTAACTATGTCACAAGGTGAGTGCGAACCTCGGTATTTACCGGATCATTCAGTGATATCTTGGAACATCCAGCTTGATGGATTTCTCTGCAGAAGAACCGTTTCAGATATTTGTGTTAGTTCTACAAAATATGATATGAATAATATAGGAACCGATTTAATGATCGATGAAGATACCATTTTTTATCGAGCCCGTGGCTTTAGCTGCGGAAAGCTCGATATAGGTGCCACAATGTTGTCCGTCTATCTATCTATCTGCAGGACCAAGTAAATGTTAAAGTTTTGGACTTGGAACATTTTTCCTCAGGACCAAGTAAATGTTAAAGTTTGATCCTGAGGCCTGCCCGGCCACTGAACCCTCATATTTCAGATGCTTGCATCAGGCTACACATACTGGGCCCATCCACTACCCTCGGAGAGCATGTCTTCACCCCTGGGACCCCAGGACCAAGTAAATGTTGAAGTTTTAGACTTAGAAAATTCCCGTCAACAGCTTCTCGGTCTCACGTATGTCTCCTAAACTACCCCCTGAACTCTCATCTATTCCAAATGCTTACACCTGGCTACACTTATTGAACCCATCCACTACCCTCGAGGAGCAGGTCCCCATCCCTGGGGCACCGAGCCCCTCCCCATATCTCCTAAAGTAAGCTTTGCCCGATCCCATACCATCATATTTTCCCACAGCTTAATACATGATCCTACACTTATTCAACCTATGCGCTACCCATGGAAGCATGTCCCCACCCTCGGGGCACTGTGCCCCACCATCCATCACCTAAAGTAAGCTTCGCCCGATGCCATATCCTCATATTTTCCTGAAGATTACATCATGCTACACGTATTCAATGCATTGCCCAACTCCATACGCTCATATTTCAATTTCTAATTTTATATCTCTTCTATGTGATACTAACCTGTTATTAGGCATGTTACAGGCATACATACCAAATAACCTACCGTATATTCCTTTATAGTATTTACTAATAGCTTGGTGACATTTTATTTCAGAAATACAATATCAAAATAACCGACGGGGGAGTCCCGCAGTACCGAACCCCTGTTAGTTTTTAATTTCGTGTCGCCTTAAATGAAGGACGCCATTTCTATATATTTTGCTATCAAACTCTGGCTGACCCTAAAGCTTTTGCACAACCATATCTGTGTCCACACATTTAACTTCATATATTAATTAAAACTGAGTTTGAATCAGTTTGTCATGTCTGTCTTTACCAGTGCACACTATTATAGAGCAATACAGTATGATTGAACACAGTTGTCATTGTTCATTCTTGTATTTGCATACAAATGTGAGGATTTACCACAGTGCTGGTGTCCTATTGCATACTGGAAATGATAGATTTACTCCAACTATTGATTGTTTCTTTGTTCACATATCATCACACAAAGTTACACCAAGAACCTGCTCCAAATTGCACACCTATTCTTCCTAACTATACATTTTTCAAAAGTGGAAGGCACGGGCACAGGGATATATAAATCTCTTATTTTCAAAATGTTCCTACAGACAAGTTTCATATAGAGTTCAAATGGGGCCGCTATATATTAGCTTATGCCATGTAGAATTTCACGTGATAATGATCACGTTATGGGATGAAGTTTACTCTTTACCAATAAATCGCGTAAGCTCCGATTTTTTGAGTACGCTATGATAGGTCTCGGATTAAATGGCAAGCGTCATACCAAAGGGTTGCCGTGTTTGAAGTGTTTTGATCCAAAAGGATTCACGAAGCGCGCGGTGATTGTCCGTTTCTTCCTGTGTTGGAAACGTAGTACATGTATTTATCAGATCTAAACAATGGGATGTGTTGGCTTACTTTCGAAAAAAATGTAATCTTTATTGGAAGTTATATAATATCGTTCCTCCTTCAATCCAACCTCAACATCACTAATATAGGAATCCTATTTCTTAATAAATGTATTGTTATTTTAAATGGTGTGCATTGCCAATGATGTGCAACCTCAAATGATATGCCACCCTGAAGGGCTCGATCTTTTTGCGAAGCTGCATTTTGTTACTAGGAGCAGTTGTTTCTGATTTGGAACTTGGTTCCAAGCGCCAATCAGATATCGATGTGGCGTATGATGAATTCTGCTCTGTCATAAAAAGTTAAATGGATGACAAATTACCCAGTCGTACTAAACTGGCAATAGAAATAAAAGACGTAGAGTAAAAAAGGCGTGGTGGAGAAATGAATTAACTTTACTGTGGAATGACGTGTGTAAATTTGAGAAAGAATAGAAAATTATTTGATAGGACAGTACAAAGGTGTAAAAGATCCTATTGGTTAAAGGAACAACAGGAACTTTTAAATCTGAAAAAAAGATCGCCCAAAAGATCTCTGGAAAAAAATTGGAGAAGTTGGTGTTGGCCTGGATAGACTGAACAGTATTCCAATGGAAGTTGAGATAAATAATAACATAATAACTGAACCAGCTGCTGTTTTGGGTAAATGAAAGGATGTCTTTCGGGATGTGTTGAATCCACCAGATGAAACTGAATACTCTGTCAATAATTGACAATCTAGTGACATGTTTTTTAATTCAAACGAGGTCGATGAGGTTCTAGAATCTGTTATATCTGTTGAGGAAGTACACCAGGCAGTTTTTTGTGCCAGAATTGGTATAGAGCCGCTGGTATGGATAATATTCCTATTGAAATTCTATTGAAGTAACACTGTTATCACTTTCTTGCATAGACTGTTCAATGTGTGCTTTGAAAAGGGAATGACTCCGTCTCTGTGGTCAAAGGGGATTATAAGTCCGGTGCCGAAATCCAATATTAAGGACCGACGAGACCCTCTTTCCTATAGGGGAATAACACTCGCCCCGGTTGTATATAAGTTGTACTGCTCTGTTTTGAATGATAGGCTATCAGCATGGGCCGAAAGAGGCAGTTTAATATGTGACGAACAAAATGGTTTCCGATCCGAACGCAATACGGTAGATCATATCTCATCTCTTGTAAATATTATTGAGACTCGTAAGAAGAAGAGACAGAGCACATTTGCTGCATTTATTGATTTTCGCAAAGCATATGACTCTATAAATATCGATGGAAAATTTTATAATAACGTTTCATGCTGTGTGAAATTGAATGGTTTATTTTCGGAATGGTTTGATGTCAAATATGGACTAAGACAAGGATGTGTTCTTTCTCCTCTTCTTTTCAATATATATATATTGATAATTTATCCTTATATTTGAAGAGTTTTGATAAGGGAGTTAACATTGCTGGAGAGTTGGTCTGTATTTTACTTTATGCAGATGACATTGTATTGTTAGCGGAGTCTAGTGAAGACCTGAAGTTCCTCCTTGAACATCTATCATTATGGTGTGTTGATAACAAAATGACAGTTAATCGAGATAAATCAAAAGTTATACATTTTCGGAACCCATCAGTACATAAATCTTCAGATAAATTCACATGTGGTGACAAAGTCCTGGATGTAGTGGATAGATATGTCTGTCTGGGTTTGCTAATAACAGAGCATTTAGATTATAATATGACAAAAAGTGTCGCACAATCTGCAAGCCGTGCGCTTGGTTCGGTTATTGCAAAGTGTAAAACTATGGGTGGTGTACCTTACCAAATCTTTAGTATGCTTTATGAGACTATATGGTTGTGCCTGTTATGACACATGGTGCGTCGATTCGGGGAACATCAGATATATCTTCTATTAATGCGGCACAACATAGGGATGAACGTTTTTATCTTGGTGTAGGTAGATACACCCCAAATGCAGGTATTAATGGAGAAATGGGGTGGCTGCCGATGGGTATTAAACAATAGAATAGATTTATTGGTCACTGGACAAAATATACAAATATGAATAGGGATAGAATTAACAAAAAAAATTTCAGATGGGCGTTCAACTCTTCAGGCAAAAATTGTACAAATTGGAGTTATAGAGAGTGCCAGATGTTAGAGGAAATCGATTGTTTTCATCTCTCAAATATTGATGTACGGTACGATCCTAAGTTTGCCATTAAATATGTAGAGGAAAAGGTTTTTGATCGATATATACAAAAATGGAGGAGTGATATGAAGGGCAGTAAGCTTCGTTGGTATAGGGAATTTAAAAATAAATATGGAGTTGAAAGTTATGTGCAAACAGTATTTCAGAAAAAGCATAGAAGTGCTCTTGCAAAATTCAGGTGTGGAGTAGCTCCGATAAGGATAGAAACCGGTCGATATGAACATCTAGCTATTGAGTAAAGGGTATGTCCAATCTGCAATAATGGTATTGAGGATGAGCTGCATGTTCTTGTGACTTGTCCAGTTTATGACGACTTGAGTACGACATTCTTTCAGTAATCAATTTTATGTATAGGGACCGTTTTGTGATTTTGTCTGACCAGGACTTATTAATTATAATGCTGTCGTGTACTTCGCTAGCCAAATTAAGTGCCAAAACCTGTTTCTTAATTTTAGAACGACGGAGAGGTATCTTATATTCGTGAGCAAATGAGCGTACGTTCAAGTATTTGCTCTATAGTATCAGTCTTTCGTATCTCTATAAGAGTGGCATTTGAATATATTTTAATTGAATTCTATGTATTTTTATCTGTATATGCAAATGGTGAGACATTAATAAACTATATCTACAATAAAGTATATAGGAGCCGTGTGACTTGTTCATATTCACTCTTAATTCACATGAACATGAACATCCACAACAACGCTAAGGTTTTATTGTCTTTTTTGAATAAATCAATAGGTTACCTACCATTTGTGAACGACAAAATTCAAAACTTTTCTACATCCATAGAAATATCCTTTTGGCCATTTAACCGAACTTTTTCCCCCTAGATATTTGCATTATTAAAACTTTTTAATCACAAGCTACGTATTAAAGACGAATGGAATAGAATATACTTCATTCAATACAAAATTTGAGATTAAATTCCGCAAAGATATTTCTTATGTTTTTGTTGTGAAAATGCACTGATATGAGTGCCACCTTGCGACGGTGTGAGGCGGCTGATGTACCGATATGTCGTGCTGTGCCAGGTCTTCGCTACCAGTACGTTTGAATCTACTCTGCTGTGATGTTTGTTCACTGTGATGTTTGGTCAGACAAAATCACAAAATGGTCCCTATACATAAAATTGATTACTGAAAGAATGTCGTACTCAAGTCGTCATAAACTGGACAAGTCACAAGAACATGCAGCTCATCCTCAATACCATTATTGCAGATTGGACATACCCTTTACTCAATAGCTAGATGTTCATATCGACCGGTTTCTATCCTTATCGGAGCTACTCCACACCTGAATTTTGCAAGAGCACTTCTATGCTTTTTCTGAAATACTGTTTGCACATAGCTTTCAACTCCATAATTATTCTTAAAGTCCCTATACTCCCTGTTCCCTGACTCCCAGTTCGTCGTGATATAGCTGAAATATTGTTGAAAGCGACGTTAAATTCTATTCACTCACTCACTCCCTGACTCCCAAAATCCTTTCATTATCTCTACAGAACACCTTGTCCTTGTTAGCACATTGTAATTCTGAGCACTTCACAGTAGTGGATTTGTTGTTGTTAGAAGACCGAGTTCGTACGCGTATCAACATGATACGCGTACGAAATCTGTCTTCTAACAACAACAAATCCACTACTGTGAAGTGCTCAGAATTACAATGTGCTAACAAGGACAAGGTGTTCTGTAGAGATAATGAAAGGATTTGACGTTAAAGCACTGATTATAGAGTCGAGTCCAATCCAATTACAATCAATCTATGCGTTGTCTAGGGTATTGGCTCCGCAAGCTAACTATTTCGCCGCTTTACAGTGTCAGAGCACCAAAGAATTATTGACGCAATTAACTACTTCGCTCGAGCTAATCACAATTGTATAGAGAAGCCAGCTCCATGAACAAACATATCATAACGAATGTGGTCAACTGTCTCTCTCTCGCTCTTTCTTCTGAAGCAAACTACGTCTATCCATCCGTATAATGTTTTCTCTTACAATTTTTCATCCTAATACAACGGTAGGTATACTATTAGGACGAGCTTTCAAGTAAAGCAATAGTAAAATGTAATGATTTCCCCGACTCGCCATCAGTTTTGTAGCATAGCGATGACGAGAATCTGGCTTCGGGAAGGGTTCTTTGTTATTCGTTCGTCCGTAATTCATAGTAAAATACGCAAAATATATTAGGTTAGTGATTCATCTCGAAGGTTTATTTAATTATTTTGTAATGTAATTGTCCATTCATTAGAATTATGGCATCAAGATATATACCAATCCTATTGCATACCTCTTCACTGTGACGAATACTTCTGGCATGTCATTACTGACAATACTGCCATTTAAGTCAGAAAAATAGTGATTTGATGTGGCATTTTTACTTTGGCTAGGAGTCGCATTGTTTTAACTGACGCTTCATGATGCATGCTAAACTAGTTCCTGTTCCGAATCAGTTCATACAACGACTCCATCAACTGAAAAAAATAGTTGACAGTTCATACTTCCATAACGACATATCAAGATTGGGATACGGGGGATATTCTCGTAGGTGTTCAAGGAGGCCCAAGGCAGGTCAGGATGCCTCCTGACTGCAAGTGGGGCTGTACAGTCGCCTGCTCTACTCTTACTGTTCCCGGACTCCCAAAATTATGAAAATCCTTAAGCAGAAAGAAAAAATTACAACATACAGAGAATTATATCAAACATTATTACAGTTAGTTGGATACACAAGTACATTTCAGTTGTGGAAATGTACACCTTCGTCCGAACAGAGATGTCCCACTGTTATACAAATTAAACTAAACCTATAAGATTGGACCTATAAAATGATAGAACATTCTGCGATGGGTCTCGCGTATTATGTCGGCGAAAGTGTACGAATGTAATGTGTATAGCGATCAGAACTTCAGCTCCCTATAACTATGACGTGATGATTTTCGTCTCTCAACTGTGCGGCCGACGTAGCACTTCCAATTCTGAATGAATGCCCATTATATCGACCTACATCTATTCCAATTTTCCTTAATACAACGTTTTGCTAGCTAATTCTGCCACACTGCAGCCTCCCCACTAAGACTTTCATCTAAATCTTCACGAGGGAAACCTAAAGAAATGTAGGATAATTGAGAGCAATAAATATCAACGTCTATTTTATTTCTTGCATGTCATCCCTCATATTAAATAGGGAACCGTCACAGATTTGAAAGGCTGATTATTTGATGAAGTACCAGTAAACATGTTCAGAATTGCTACCCATGCCTTTCGATATATCGAAGATAATGGACTGTGTCATTGAGAGTACATATGACTGCGAAGGCATGCGTGGCATACTTTCACAATAAAATCACCGCTGCGCGTCGGTAGATATAGAACAGATTGCGAGGGAGAGTGGTAGTCCCGAACTCGCGAATTTTTGCTTGCGCATTCATCACTCTATCGACCGAGATGAACGGAAATGCCATCGAGATACAAGCTATAACAGGTACTATGGACTTTAGTTAATATTGTTTCCATTTATAATCTAAAAACATCATGTCTATCTTCTCGAAACAAACGGTGTTCATCCGCAAGCTCCACTCCATCTTCATTGTCCCCCGTGTTATTGAAAACATACTTCCCGTATAAATTATTTGATTAGCTGCAGAACGAGATTTCCTTGTTCTCTCGCTCGAGAATACAATTAAAAAACCATAACAAGCTCTGTCGCTAGCTCAGGCAAGATTTTGACTAGACGGACTCATCAAAGCCAAGCGGTTTTGATTCCGGAAGTTGCAGATGCGAATATAAGTACATGTATTTGTGACGCGGCATTGATTACTCTGTGCAAGGCGAGAATTTTGCTTTTGATCTCCCCTGAACCCGAATACCTAGTGTTATCCAGCAAGGCTAAGAGTGAGATTTCGTATAAGGATTCATCGTGTCTGGAGTATTTCAAAATTCAGGCATGCTCACCTCACTGCATCTAGAGAGAGGACGTACTTACTTTCGTCTGGGTTAAGATACTGAAAGAGAGAAAACAATACTGTCAGTCATCCAGATGAGACACAGTCATAACTAGAGTTGAAGTGAATTTATGACAACCTTCATTATGTTTTCATTCATTCGTTCAAATCGTCATAAAACACTCAATGAATCGCAATTGATTAAGAATTCCAAAACGACCTAAACATATTGATCCCTCGGCTGTTCGATCAATAAACCCATTCAAAGAAATGAGCTGCAACATCAATATGTGTGGCGCCGAAATTCCTAATCAGGGGCCGTGTGGTGCTATCATCCAAGTTGCCACATGAACAGGTACAATAAAAGCGTACCCGAGATACAATTACAAGCGTCGAGTCCGTCATTCATAATCCAGCCGTCGTCCGTTAGAGAATATCCGCGTCCATAATCCAAGGACCTATTCCATTTTCCATATAACAGTATTAGCACCAAATTCAAAATCGTTATCGTTATCGTTAGATTCTTGGTATGTGCTTTAGAATAGGTTAACCGGAAGACTATACTGTGAAGTCATGTGGCTCTGCCAGTATGTCCGCACCTCCTCCCACTTCCCTTATATGTGTTGTAATCTGAAAATTGTGTTTCTTTTCAAGAACTTCACGCTGGAACACGCCTATGGTAACCCCGAGCGATCGATCAATCAATATAACAGTTCAATGTGCCATTTTTCCAGACCACTTTCTTCCGTCATGCTCCTGCATCAATATTGATTTACAGGAACTGGTATGTGCAATTCGATGTAATATTTTCTGGGACTTTCTGTGAGTCATTTAAGCCGTTCATAAGATTTAAAACTTTAGATGTTGGATTCCTATCGATAGGACATTCTGAACCATTCAACATTAATGTTCTGAATGAAAATTTCACACTCAGAAACGAAGGATATGGCACCTTGAAATACATAGGAAGGTCGAATGTACACTGCAATTTTGCACATCGCACTGATTATCGCTCATCTAAGTCAGTAAAGTATTTCCACTGTATATGCTTCCATTATATATTTTTTGAAGATTTAAATGTGATGGGACTTTTCTTCAAAATTCATCTCAACATTTGCCGTATATTCACTCAATGTCCTGGGTTATAGGATATGCGTTACTGGATATTTGCTTGAATAGGAGTAGTTTTTAGCGAGCATCTAAAGTCGTTTTCGTGTCGGTGAGCATGCGCGTGAAACCGAAAGTGGTGTACTGCGCAAGTATGACGTCACTTCCGGTCTGCTTGAATCGGGCGTGAGCTGGGTAGGACTGGTTGACCTATATCTGGGTCGTCGTGGTTTTACATCCGGGTTCTTGGGTATGATAGGAATGCATGTACTCACCTGTATCTGGGTTTTCTCCATTCAACCGGGTCCTTGCCTGTTTATCCTTACATCCGGGTACATTTCCATTATTATTGAATAATAGCAATGCATGTAGTGAGCCGTGAGACCTATATGGCACGAAACAGAGCCCTCGTCGACGCAAAACCGCGCCGCGGTCCCTTGGCTGTGTTTATCCCTACGTTTGGTGTCTCTCTGTGATACCACTTTAAACACAAAAAACTATTCATATATCATATATTAAGATATATGTATCTATCTCAGGAACATTTTCACTCCAAAATATAGAACGTTCGGGAAAGGAATTGCATAACTGACCTGTCATTTCCACAACAACAACAACAACAACATCCAAATGTAACCTTATTTTCGACAATATACATCAAGTTCTCCTGACGGCTGAGGTATCCACTACGCAAACTCTGTCAAGTAACTCCAGTAGCTTTCAAAAAAGTCGAAATTATATACCCATCTCAAACTCGTTTTCAGTGTGATAAGTCGTCTGCTACAGCGACAAAATGGCACCAAAATGATACCCTTGTGCCCATGTGCATGATGTCACCAAAATGATACCCTCTTTCCCATGTGCATGATGTAGTCACCAATCTACCACAGAATTTCATATTTTTTCTAAATTCATCCATTCTGATTTCTATCAACCTCTAGGTGTTATCCCAAATAACGAAATAATGAAAATACTGTTATACGATCACTTTCTAAATGATAAAAAATATATATCTATTCAGCTTTGGGAGCTGTGCCATCACGATCATCAGAGGGGTACTGTATGTTCGCTTTCAAGACTACCGGTGTGCTAACTTCTATTTTTGTGGGAGGCCCGTTGGCCGAGTGGTTTAGATTGCCGACATACAGTGCTGGCGATTAGGTGCCTGACTCTGGGGTCGCTGGTTTGAATCCTGCACGGGACTCGACCAAATTTTCAGCACTAGAATGTGTGCTATTCTAAGATAGTGTTATCCCAAAATAACGAAAATACTGTTATATCAATACAATCTTTAAAAAAATGCATTTTCAATTTTACTTGTCTGTTCAGGGGGGAATTCCACTGTGTGACCCCTACACCATTGGGAAACTCCCTCGTTTTTAGTAGGAAACAGTGCTATGCCACCTTATACGGCGACAAAAATATCTTTAAAATATCTCTTAATCTACAAAGTGAATAAAGCCGGAAATTCTGAAAATTTGTGTGCATCCGGCATGAAAATCGGTTAAAATCTGTCCGAAATATACTGTATTTCCAAATAGTTACAACACATATAAGGGAAGTGGGAAGAGGTGCCGACATACTGACTGCGTCACATGACTTCACAGAATAGCCTTCTGGTTAACCTATTCTGAAGCACATACCAAGAATCTAACGATTCGTGATATGTGTTGTATCTCAGGCACGCTTTTATTGTACCTGTTCATGTGGCAACTTGGATGATATGACCACACGGCCCCTAGCACCGGCATAAGCGATTAGTGTGCCATCACGATCATCAAGTGTCACTTCAGACATTATGTGCCCTGGCAGTAGTTGATCATGAAAAGTCACATATGTACATGTAAACTATGTACACTTGAGTTCATTAATCAATTTAACTGAAGAACATGTAGAGTGATCAGATCAGCATTTTATTAAGGAACAATATATAAAAAAGTAACTTAGCAACCTTATTTGTGTAGGCCAACTGTATATGTTCCTACATATATGTTGACATCACATCAAAAGTAATTGTATTATGACGTAACGTCATAAGTGTATTCACTCACCTTGTGAGCACCATGACGATGTCATAATAGTGATGACGTCACAAGAGAAAGACATTAAGCTGTCTGCTGTATGGTGTAGAGAAATATAAGGTACAAAATTAATGTAACAACTATCGTACCATAAAAAAAGTATGGTGGCCATTTTGCAATATGGGGAATATACCATGGGATACAAGTAGGACATGTAGCTTGATACTCTGGGTGTGTAATGGGGTGGGAAGAGGAGTGGGAGAGGGGATGTTCAGAGTTTACTTTGCAGATTAGATCAGGTGCCTGAGGACCAGGTAAAGAAGAAAATGAATTTGGGCCTGAGGGTGCAGCAATGAACATCACAGACTAGCTTAGAGTGTGGGGTTATGATATGTGGAATGGGGGCAGAGATTGGGATGGGGGAGGGTGTGTGGGCATAGATTGAGGGGGGGGGAGCAGCAAGTGGTTACCCTTATGTAAAGGCCAGCACATGGAGGGATAATTTCTATCAGAACGAGTTATATCTGATTATATTATTGACAAACGTGACAAAATAGCCCAAAGGAGGGCAATCATAACATAATTAGCAGGGTCACATGCAATGTGGGTGGAAGGGGTCAATTTTCTTGAACTACTAAGGCTGACGTAGCTATGACTTACCAAGTTAATAGAATAATGCGAACTTAGCATTGAATGGTTCCCTGCAAGGTTACCAGATATTTTAAAATAAATCCAAATCTCTATATGTGTTTTATAAGGGTGTCCTGTACTATAATGTCTTACAGCTCACCAATCGTCAATGTACGAGTTGTCACAGCGAAACAGCTCACCAATTACCAGTATACGAGTTGTTAGAGCATTTCCATCATAGCTCTCTAGATTTGTATCTAATACCGCTTATGCCGGTGCTAGGGGCCGTGTGGTCATATCATCCAAGTTGCCACATGAACAGGTACAATAAAAGCGTACCTGAGATACAACACATATCACGAATCGCTAGATTCTTGGTATGTGCTTTAGAATAGGTTAACCAGAAGACTATTCTGTGAAGTCATGTGACGCAGTCAGTATGTCGGCACCTCTTCCCACTTCCCTTATATGTGTTGTAATTTTTACCTGTATATGGCGAGATTCTGCTTGTGGACGTTTCGTCCCCGAGGCCCGCCCCCTGTACAGACCGTTTTGGTCTTTGATATATGTTGGCATTTGTGGGAAGTTGATGCTGGGTCGACATCGGGCCTCACAGACTAGTCTTTTGTGTTAAATGCCGTCATTTACATCTGACGACGATACAGCTCACCAATCTTCAATGTACGAGTTGTCACAGCGAAACAGCTCACCAATTACCGGTATACGAGTTGTTAGAGCATTTCCATCATAGCTCTCTAGATTTGTATCTAATACCGCTTATGCCGGTGCTAGGGGCCGTGTGGTCATATCATCCAAGTTGCCACATGAACAGGTACAATAAAAGCGTACCTGAGATACAACACATATCACGAATCGCTAGATTCTTGGTATATGCTTTCGAATAGATTAACCAGAAGACTATTCTGTGAAGTCATGTGACGCAGTCAGTATGTCGGCACCTCTTCCCACTTCCCTTATATGTGTTGTAATTTTTACCTGTATATGGCGAGATTCTGCTGGTGGACGTTTCGTCCCCGAGGCCCACCCCCTGTACAGACCTTTTTGGTCTTTGATATATGTTGGCATTTGTGGGAAGTTGATGCTGGGTCGACATCGGGCCTCACAGACTAGTCTTTTGTGTTAAATGCCGTCATTTACATCTGACGACGATACAGCTCACCAATCTTCAATGTACGAGTTGTCACAGCGAAACAGCTCACCAATTACCAGTATACGAGTTGTTAGAGCATTTCCATCATAACTCTCTAGATTTGTATCTAATACCGCTTATGCCGGTGCTAGGGGCCGTGTGGTCATATCATCCAAGTTGCCACATGAACAGGTACAATAAAAGCGTACCTGAGATACAACACATATCACGAATCGCTAGATTCTTGGTATGTGCTTTCGAATAGATTAACCAGAAGACTATTCTGTGAAGTCATGTGACGCAGTCAGTATGTCGGCACCTCTTCCCACTTCCCTTGTATGTGTTGTAATTTTTACCTGTATATGGCGAGATTCTGCTGGTGGACGTTTCGTCCCCGAGGCCCGCCCCCTGTACAGACCTTTTTGGTCTTTGATATATGTTGGCATTTGTGGGAAGCTGATGCTGGGTCGACATCGGGCCTCACAGACTAGTCTTTTGTGTTAAATGCCGTCATTTACATCTGACGACGATACAGCTCACCAATCTCCAATGTACGAGTTGTCACAGCGAAACAGCTCACCAATTACCAGTATACGAGTTGATAGAGCATTTCCATCATAGCTCTCTAGATTTGTATCTAATACCGCTTATGCCGGTGCTAGGGGCCGTGTGGTCATATCATCCAAGTTGCCACATGAACAGGTACAATAAAAGCGTACCTGAGATACAACACATATCACGAATCGCTAGATTCTTGGTATGGGCTTTCGAATAGATTAACCAGAAGAATGAATGAATGAATGTTTATTCACCACACAGTAAGAGAAAACAGATATGCAGAATATACAGGAATGCGTAGTTAGCCGCATAGTTAGCCGTTAGACTATTCTGTGAAGTCATGTGACGCAGTCAGTATGTCGGCACCTCTTCCCACTTCCCTTATATATGTTGTAATTTTTACCTGTATATGGCGAGATTCTGCTGGTGGACGTTTCGTCCCCGAGGCCCGCCCCCTGTACAGACCTTTTGGTCTTTGATATATGTTGGCACTTGTGGGAAGTTGATGCTGGGTCGACATCGGGCCTTACAGATTGGTCTTTTGTGTTAAATGCCGCCATTTACATCTGACGACGAAACAGCTCACCAATCTCCAATGTACGAGTTGTCACAGCGAAACAGCTCACCAATTACCAGTATACGAGTTGTCAGAGCATTTCCATCATAGCTCTCTTGATTTGTATCTAATACCGCTTATGCCGCTGCTAGGGGCCGTGTGGTCATATCATCCGAGTCGCCACATGAACAGGTACAACAAAAGCGTACCTGAGATACAACACATATCACGAATCGTTAGATTCTTGGTATGTGCTTTAGAATAGGTTAACCAGAAGACTATTCTGTGAAGTCATGTGACGCAGTCAGTATGTCGGCACCTCTTCCCACTTCTCTTATATGTGTTGTAATTTTTACCTGTATATGGCGAGATTCTGCTGGTGGACGTTTCGTCCCCGAGGCCCGCCCCCTGTACAGACCTTTTGGTCTTTGATATATGTTGGCATTTGTGGGAAGTTGATGCTGGGTCGACATCGGGCCTTACAGACTAGTCTTTTGTGTTAAATGCCGTCATTTACATCTGACGACGATACAGCTCACCAATCTTCAATGTACGAGTTGTCACAGCGAAACAGCTCACCAATTACCAGTATACGAGTTGTCAGAGCATTTCCATCATAGCTCTCTAGATTTGTATCTAATACCGCTTATGCCGGTGCTAGGGGCCGTGTGGTCATATCATCCAAGTTGCCACATGAACAGGTACAATAAAAGCGTACCTGAGATACAACACATATCACGAATCGCTAGATTCTTGGTATGGGCTTTCGAATAGATTAACTAGAAGAATGAATGAATGAATGTTTATTCATCACACAGCAAGAGAAAACAGATATGCAGAATATACAGGAATGCGTAGTTAGCCGCATAGTTAGCCGTTAGACTATTCTGTGAAGTCATGTGACGCAGTCAGTATGTCGGCACCTCTCCCCACTTCCCTTATATATGTTGTAATTTTTACCTGTATATGGCGAGATTCTGCTGGTGGACGTATCGTCCCCGAGGCCCGCCCCCTGTACTGACCTTTTTGGTCTTTGATATATGTTGGCATTTGTGGGAAGTTGATGCTGGGTCGACATCGGGCCTCACAGACTAGTCTTTTGTGTTAAATGCCGTCATTTACATCTGACGACGATACAGCTCACCAATCTTCAATGTACGAGTTCTCACAGCGAAACAGCTCACCAATTACCAGTATACGAGTTGTTAGAGCATTTCTATCATAGCTCTCTAGATTTGTATCTAATACCGCTTATGCCGGTGCTAGGGGCCGTGGGGTCATATCATCCAAGTTGCCACATGAACAGGTACAATAAAAGCGTACCTGAGATACAACACATATCACGAATCGCTAGATTCTTGGTATGTGCTTTCGAATAGATTAACCAGAAGACTATTCTGTGAAGTCATGTGACGCAGTCAGTATGTCGGCACCTCTTCCCACTTCCCTTATATGTGTTGTAATTTTTACCTGTATATGGCGAGATTCTGCTGGTGGACGTTTCGTCCCCGAGGCCCGCCCCCTGTACAGACCTTTTGGTCTTTGATATATGTTGGCATTTGTGGGAAGCTGATGCTGGGTCGACATCGGGCCTCACAGACTAGTCTTTTGTGTTAAATGCCGTCATTTACATCTGACGACGATACAGCTCACCAATCTTCAATGTACGAGTTGTCACAGCGAAACAGCTCACCAATTACCAGTATACGAGTTGTTAGAGCATTTCCATCATAGCTCTCTAGATTTGTATCTAATACCGCTTATGCCGGTGCTAGGGGCCGTGTGGTCATATCATCCAAGTTGCCACATGAACAGGTACAATAAAAGCGTACCTGAGATACAACACATATCACGAATCGCTAGATTCTTGGTATGGGCTTTCGAATAGATTAACTAGAAGAATGAATGAATGAATGTTTATTCACCACACAGCAAGAGAAAACAGATATGCAGAATATACAGGAATGCGTAGTTAGCCGCATAGTTAGCCGTTAGACTATTCTGTGAAGTCATGTGACGCAGTCAGTATGTCGGCACCTCTTCCCACTTCCCTTATATATGTTGTAATTTTTACCTGTATATGGCGAGATTCTGCTGGTGGACGTCTCGTCCCCGAGGCCCGCCCCCTGTACTGACCTTTTTGGTCTTTGATATATGTTGGCATTTGTGGGAAGTTGATGCTGGGTCGACATCGGGCCTCACAGACTAGTCTTTTGTGTTAAATGCCGTCATTTACATCTGACGACGATACAGCTCACCAATCTTCAATGTACGAGTTCTCACAGCGAAACAGCTCACCAATTACCAGTATACGAGTTGTTAGAGCATTTCCATCATAGCTCTCTAGATTTGTATCTAATACCGCTTATGCCGGTGCTAGGGGCCGTGTGGTCATATCATCCAAGTTGCCACATGAACAGGTACAATAAAAGCGTACCTGAGATACAACACATATCACGAATCGCTAGATTCTTGGTATGTGCTTTAGAATAGGTTAACCAGAAGACTATTCTGTGAAGTCATGTGACGCAGTCAGTATGTCGGCACCTCTTCCCACTTCCCTTATATGTGTTGTAATTTTTACCTGTATATGGCGAGATTCTGCTGGTGGACGTTTCGTCCCCGAGGCCCGCCCCCTGTACAGACCTTTTTGGTCTTTTGATATATGTTGGCATTTGTGGGAAGTTGATGCTGGGTCGACATCGGGCCTCACAGACTAGTCTTTTGTGTTAAATGCCGTCATTTACATCTGACGACGATACAGCTCACCAATCTCCAATGTACGAGTTGTCACAGCGAAACAGCTCACCAATTACCGGTATACGAGTTGTTAGAGCATTTCCATCATAGCTCTCTAGATTTGTATCTAATACCGCTTATGCCGGTGCTAGGGGCCGTGTGGTCATATCATCCAAGTTGCCACATGAACAGGTACAATAAAAGCGTACCTGAGATACAACACATATCACGAATCGCTAGATTCTTGGTATGTGCTTTCGAATAGATTAACCAGAAGACTATTATGTGAAGTCATGTGACGCAGTCAGTATGTCGGCACCTCTTCCCACTTCCCTTATATGTGTTGTCATTTTTACCTGTATATGGCGAGATTCTGCTGGTGGACGTTTCGTCCCCGAGGCCCGCCCCCTGTACAGACCTCTTTGGTCTTTGATATATGTTGGCATTTGTGGGAAGTTGATGCTGGGTCGACATCGGGCCTCACAGACTAGTCTTTTGTGTTAAATGCCGTCATTTACATCTGACGACGATACAGCTCACCAATCTTCAATGTACGAGTTGTCACAGCGAAACAGCTCACCAATTACCAGTATACGAGTTGTTAGAGCATTTCCATCATAACTCTCTAGATTTGTATCTAATACCGCTTATGCCGGTGCTAGGGGCCGTGTGGTCATATCCTCCAAGTTGCCACATGAACAGGTACAATAAAAGCGTACCTGAGATACAACACATATCACGAATCGCTAGATTCTTGGTATGTGCTTTCGACTAGATTAACCAGAAGACTATTCTGTGAAGTCATGTGACGCAGTCAGTATGTCGGCACCTCTTCCCACTTCCCTTATATGTGTTGTAATTTTTACCTGTATATGGCGAGATTCTGCTGGTGGACGTTTCGTCCCCGAGGCCCGCCCCCTGTACAGACCTTTTTGGTCTTTGATATATGTTGGCCTTTGTGGGAAGCTGATGCTGGGTCGACATCGGGCCTCACAGACTAGTCTTTTGTGTTAAATGCCGTCATTTACATCTGATGACGATACAGCTCACCAAACTTCAATGTACGAGTTGTCACAGCGAAACAGCTCACCAATTACCAGTATACGAGCTGTTAGAGCATTTCCATCATAGCTCTCTAGATTTGTATCTAATACCGCTTATGCCGGTGCTAGGGGCCGTGTGGTCATATCATCCAAGTTGCCACATGAACAGGTACAATAAAAGCGTACCTGAGATACAACACATATCACGAATCGCTAGATTCTTGGTATGGGCTTTCGAATAGATTAACCAGAAGAATGAATGAATGAATGTGTATTCACCACACAGCAAGAGAAAACAGATATGCAGAATATACAGGAATGCGTAGTTAGCCGCATAGTTAGCCGTTAGACTATTCTGTGAAGTCATGTGACGCAGTCAGTATGTCGGCACCTCTTCCCACTTCCCTTATATGTGTTGTAATTTTTACCTGTATATGGCGAGATTCTGCTGGTGGACGTTTCGTCCCCGAGGCCCGCCCCTGTACAGACCTTTTTGGTCTTTGATATATGTTGGCATTTGTGGGAAGTTGATGCTGGGTCGACATCGGGCCTCACAGACTAGTCTTTTGTGTTAAATGCCGTCATTTACATCTGACGACGATACAGCTCACCAATCTTCAATGTACGAGTTGTCACAGCGAAACAGCTCACCAATTACCAGTATACGAGTTGTTAGAGCATTTCCATCATAGCTCTCTAGATTTGTATCTAACACCGCTTATGGCGGTGCTGGGGGCCGTGTGGTCATATCATCCAAGTTGCCACATGAACAGGTACAATAAAAGCGTACCTGAGATACAACACATATCACGAATCGCTAGATTCTTGGTATGTGCTTTCGAATAGATTAACCAGAAGACTATTCTGTGAAGTCATGTGACGCAGTCAGTATGTCGGCACCTCTTCCCACTTCCCTTATATGTGTTTTAATCTCTTGGCCAAGTACAACTTCAAAATGTAAGCAAACAAGTATGGTGTAGAGGAAACATATGGTACAAATGTTACAGGTACCGTACCATAAAATTATGATGGCCATTTTGCAATATGGGACATATACCATGGAATACAAGTAGGACACGTGGCTTGATACTCTGGGTGGGTAATGGGGTGGGAAGAGTGGGAGCGGGGATGTGCAACGGTGACTTACGTTTGGTGCCTCGCTGTGATACCACTCTAAACACAAAAAACTATTCATATATCATATATCAAAATAAATATATCTATCTCGGGAACATTTTCTTTCCAAAATATAGAACGTTCGGAAAAAGAATTGCATAACTGACCTGTCATTTCCACAACAACAACAACATCCAAATGTTATCTGATTTTCTACAATATACACCAAGTTCTCGTCACGGCTGAGGTATCCACTACGCGAATGAAATGTTTACTACGACTCTTGTCAAGTAACTCCAGTAGCTTTCAAAAAGGTGGAGATTATATACCCATCGCCAGCTCGTATTCAATGTTATAAGTCGTCTGCTACAGTGACAAAAAATGGCACCTAAATGATGCCCTCGTTCCCATGTGCATGATGTCGTCATCAATTTACCCCTGAATTTCATACTTTTTTTTCTAAATTCATCCATTCCGATTTTCTATCAGCCTCTAGGCTGAATTTATATCAATACAATCTAAAAAATGGCATTTTCAAGTTTACTTGTCTGTTCTGGGGGGAATTCCACTGTGTGACCCCTACACCATTGGGAAACTCCCTCGTTTTAGTACGAAACAGTGCTATGCCGTCTTAGCATTTCAGGCCTTCCTGGAGGCGCTGAAGAAGACGAGGAATGAAGGATAGCGTCTCTACTTCAACCCGAGAAACCAGAAGATAAAATCTTACTCATCGACTACGCCATCGCCGAAGAGGATAGAGGTACCAAACGTGCCCAGGAAGAGTCGGGTCCACCTACCAAACGTGCCCGTCCCCAACTAACACCTTTAAAAACGCCCCAGCAAGTGCCTCATCAAGCGGAGAAAGAGATGCTACTCCCTATGTCTGTGCAGCAGGTGAATGACATCATCCAGCGGGCCTGCCAGGCGGCCCACATGAACACTTTCAGCTCACTCCCTATTTAACTGTAACCTTGAAAAATGAGCAAGTGCATCAACCTGGGACTACAAACCACCTAAGCATATCGCCTTGACGTTTGAGACACGGACAAGAGTATGGGCACTTTACAGAGGCGTCCATGCGGTCATTGAGGCTGAGGGGAGGGACCAAGGGAAATTTTATGCGGGGGACGACGAAGTTGAAGAAAAATGTGCTTATTCCCTTACCTGGGGTGTCATGCTGCATATACCTGCGTGGCCTAAACTTCAAGACCTCACAGCCGAAATTCATGAAACCCTGTCTGACCAGGTGTCTGAGTATATCTATAAAAAGTACATCGAAACCTTCCTGGATCATCTCAGCTCCGCATTCGACACTTGCGTATCGAACAATGTGCAGGCTGTCAGAACATGTCAGATTCGCTAAACATGCATACGTGTCTGAACATCATGGCACCGTCAGACGTGCTGATGACCGAGGCGCTACACGACATCAACGAGATGCAAATCGCGGAGGAATTGCAAGCTGCCTGTCCGCTAAGAATTCCACGCGAGCAGATTGCTGCCTTCATATACGTGCAGCAGGGTAATAAAGAAGAGTTCAAACAAGTCTTGTTGGCTAACTATTGAATATTCAGACATTACCGTATTCCTACATTCTATGTTCATCCTATCTTCATTCTATCTTCATTTTACTGTCACGGTGTTGTTGCTACCGTATAACTCTATTAGAAAATTGAACACCAAGAGCCTACCGTGTTGAAAACCTTATGTTCATTCTATCGTGTTGTTAATAAATATTAGGAATGGATATGGAATAGGTCTTTGGATTATGGACGCGGATATTCTTTAATGGACGACGGCTGAGTTATGAATGACGGACTAGACGCTTGTATTCACTCTATGCACGGTGAAAACCTTATGTTCATTCTACTGTATTGTTAATAAATATTTGAAATTCAACTAGTGTGTGTCAGTGTTTACTCTATGCAGGGGAGAGGTGTGGGAGCTCATTTTTGTGCTTTTTAGTTAGAATGTCCATCTTTCGGCAGTAATTGGGTGCACTTGAAATACTTGGGTGGCCCTGATAAAGGACGTTGGGCAGTACAGAGGGTTGACCATCACACCATCAGTTCACAGCCGGAAGATTCTTCTGATCTTGGAGACGTTTCTCCGACAAACAGGGCACCGTAAAATCAGATGATAGTCTTCGGTGCCTCCGCAGCGGCACGACCCCGCATTGCCTAATAAGCCTAGTACACATACACCACATAGGGCCAGGTGGCCACAAGTGAAAAAGGCGTACGTCGTCTCATCGTCCTGGCAGATGATACATGTTAATTTCTTCATCTCTGTATCCAGACGGAGGCGTAGTTTAGCCTTTTCCCCTTCTAATTTTTTAATGTGTTGTCTCATGCGTGCCAACCGAGTCACCTCTGGCGGTGGTGTTGTTGTGGCAGGCGTTGTGGTAGCCGTCGTTGTGGGAGGCGAAGCTGTAGTTGCTGGTGGACCCATTTGATCAGGACATGACGCCTGTATATCGTCATCATCATCATCATCATCATCGTCTATCTCTATCTGTTCTTGTATCGCTATCTCTTCTTGTCGGGTGAGGAGTCTGGGATCTTGTTGACCTCTGTAAGCTTGGGCAACATTAGCCATGAAGCGGTCCGTCAAAGCTACAGCAGCAGACTCCATTTCAGCCACAATACGTTGCACCGTGGTCAATGTAGCCTGTATAGTATTTTCATTCTGGTCCCTCAAAGCCTCGGCAGACTCTCCCGTGTTGAACGTGTTGAAGAGTGAACGTCTAGCATCAGCCATGATGTGGTTGAAATGAGGGTGTAGCAGACGACAGCGAGCCTGCTTTTTTGTACTCTACCGCAGAAGACCCGGATACATGCGCGCGGAGGCCATCGACGCCACTTCTGGCTTCTACGGTGGAGAAGACAAAATGGCCTGTGCTTTCTGCGCTGTTCAAATCAGGCTAAATTTTCAATAAACGAAAGTTGATGTATAAAACAACTTTAAACTTGAATCTTGGGAGGTTATACTGTATCGCTGAAAAATTCACAGGGCTAACGGATGAATAAATATAATTTGTTTTATCATTTCCCGCGTTTGAAACCCGGAATTTCACCGGCATCATTGTGTGAAATGCACAGTAAATTTTAAATAAACCGGCTTACGCCTCTAAAAGCACTGTAGGTTTCTTCCTTACAACGTTATAATGTCAACCTGAAAAATTCAGGAGGTAAGTGGATGGAGAAGTATGAATTTTTCATTTCAGACCCTCTAGTGTTAACACACAGCTATTTACAGTATGGGACCCAATGTACATACAGCTATGACGCCAATGGCTGTTTTCCCACTAGAGGGTTTGCAATGAAAAAATTCACACTTCTCTATCCATAAACCTCCTGAATTTTTCAGGGTGACATTATAACGTTGTAAGGGAGAAACCTAAGGTGTTTTTAGAGGCGTGCTTTTCACACAACGATGCAGGTGAAATTCGGAGTTTGAAACGAGGGAAATGATAAAACCTCCCAGTATAACCTCCAAAGGTTCAAGTTTAAAGTTGTTTTAGACATCAACTCTCGTTTATTGAAAATTAACGTGATTTGAACATCGCGCAGAAAGCAGAGGCCATTTTGTCTTCTCCACCGAGACAGCCAGTACATGTAGCGGCGTCGATGACGTCCGCGTGCATACACCTGGGTCGCCTGCGGTAGAGTATAAAAAACTAGGCTCGCTGTCGCCTGCTACACACTCATTTCAACCACATCAGGGCTGACCACGCAACAGCTGAATACATGTATATCGATGGAGCATACCAATACAACAGTACCAACGAGACGTGGTTTGACGAAATATCACAACACCTGTTCAAAGAAGACGAACAAAAAGAAGAAAAAGAAGAAAGGGAACAAGACGCAACAGATGAATTCATCGATATCGATGGGACCACACAAGACAATAGTACCAACGAGGTATGGCTTGACGAAATACTACAACACCTGTTGAAAGAAGACGAACAAGAAGATGAAGAAGAAAAAGAAGAATAGACGGCAGAAATAACAAGACTGCAGAGGGACACAACGGGGGGGGGGGAGCGGGCTGGTAAGAACAAACGGCAGATGGGAAGACTATTTTGACGACAGTTTCCCAACAGCAGCAATATATTGACGATGCAACAGGTGAATTCATCGATATCGATGGGGCCACACAAGACAATAGTACCAACGAGGTATGGCTTGACGAAATAATACAACCTGTTGAAAGAAGACGACCGAGAAGCAGAAAAAGAAGAATAGACGGCAGAAATAACAAGACTGTAGAGGGACACAACGGGGGGGAGGGGGCTGGTAAAGCAATTACCATGTGTCAAATGTATTCCCCCAGCGACACGCTACGCCAAATTCGCCCTATTTTCATGTGGACACCAAGCGTTATGCGCCTGCTGTATCGCCA
Source organism: Hanleya hanleyi (assembly GCA_036873755.1). Classification (NCBI taxonomy): domain Eukaryota; kingdom Metazoa; phylum Mollusca; class Polyplacophora; order Lepidopleurida; family Hanleyidae; genus Hanleya; species Hanleya hanleyi. Next base: position 47,252 of record JAVTVY010019359.1, on the reverse strand, counting down.
AACTTGCAGCAAGAGCAGGCCCTACGTCCAGTTGCAAGCCCATCCCGTGTGCACTCGTCCCGCTGAGATATCCCCTATGCACCAAGAGGAAGGAAGAATTGCACCAATCGGCGTAATCATTACACCGCCAACCACCCCTTATCAGGGCCACCCAATTGACTCCCATACCTTTGCCAAACATACATACACCTAGGTAATAGGTAAATAACATCTAGTGAATGGGAACTTCCTACTAACACCACCTTGCACACAGGTAAAACAATAAGACCCATACAATGTTAGTATGAATGCTAGTTACACAGTAATAATATACTAGTCTATTAGATACACCGAGTATACCCGGAAACAGCCGAGTGTAAAAAAAATTAATTGTCTCTGCCCATACGTCCGTAAATTAGCACATGGGTCATGGCGCACTTTGAGGGTAATGAGGTGTGGAGATTGCAATAGATGTACTGTATTTGAATGTGTATTTTGTGAGGAACTGGAGATTGGTAATTATCATGGAATATGAAGTGCGGCTGAGTAAATGAGGAGGTGGAGATTGGGCATGGCGGGCTTTTAGGATAGTTATGGAGTATGAGGTGTGGGACACTGTCATAGATGTTCTATAGTTGAATGTGTATATTTTGTGAGCAGGTGGAGATTGGCAATGATCATAGAATATGGAGGGGAGGAGATTGACATATGTAGGGCCTGGTGTTATTTCAATGTGCAACGTTAGAAGTCCTCTTTCGGAGAAGTGGGTTAGCCCTGAAAAGGGCCGTTGGAGTGATTTTTTGACCCTGTTTACTCAGGATAGACAGGTCAACCCATCCCCTATCAGGTTCACAGAAAAGTAGTCCCCTTGTTGGTGTTGTTGGGGGACTGACTCCGTCTGGTGTTGTTGTTGGACTGGCTCGGGCTGGGCTTGTTGTTCCAGCGCGTCTAGCGAGATGAATTTGGGGTGGACTGGCTGGGTGTTGCTCCTGGTGGACTGGCAGGGCTTGTTCTTCGCCCAAGACGTACTCCAAAGCTTCCAGCCAGTCCCTTCCCTTTAAGTCGGCCGGGCCCTGGTCACCAGATGGTGCAAGTCGGCCCAGGAAAGTGGCGTGATGTTGGCATTCTCCCTCGTTCATCTCTTGATTTCGTCCAGCCAAAAGGCTTTCACAGCTCTCGCTAATTCTCTGCGTTCCCTTCCCTTCTTCACTATCTTTCCTCCGTGAGTCGTGGTCATTTTGGCGACCTGGCTATACGTCTTCTCAGCTGAAAAGATTGTGATAGAATGCGCTTCCACACGCGTTTCTCATGGCTTTCGTACCCAATGCGGTGGATGTCGATTGGCTGTCTAAAACAATCCCAGCCCACCGATTGGCTTTTTCTCCGGCAAATCTATTGGTTAAATAACGGTGATTCATTGGTCCAACATGCGTTTTTGCACCCGGCCCCAGATTACGCCAGAATCTAACCAAGCTTCTAATGGCAAAATCCTAGGTTAAAATCATCTCCTTTACAATAACCTAGAATGATGTCGATTGGCTGTCTAAAAAGGTCGGAGCCCACTGATTAGCTCTTTTTCAGGCTTAGCCATTGGTTGAAATAACGAATGTTCATTGGTCCAAATGTGTCTCTGCATCCTTGCTGGATTAACGCCAGAATCCCACCAAGCTCCTAATGGCAAAATCCTAGGTAGAATGAATTCTCATACAATAACATTACACCACCGAGTTATAACGGACTTTCACGAAGGTAGAGTCAACGAAAATAAAACTATAACGTTTACGGACACGAACTAATTATACGAAGAGGTATATTAGTCTTCACATTTAGTAGTATAACAGCATTTTCCGATCCCTGTTGACCTGGCAACGAAGCGCACTATGTACTACTCTATAGAGACAGGCCTCTCCATCCGTTTTTTTTCATTGACCACAATGGCAGCGGGCGGAGCAGACGGTGAGCTTACGTTATTCCAACTGACGTCCGACGACTACCGTATCGTCAATGACCATCACCTCGAGCTCATCAAAGAAGAACTGCGGGAGGTGAATATTTTTTTCATCGCTATCAGGGTGGACGCTATTGACACGGTTGTTACAGGGGAAAGAGTCCGAAGTGGATTTCATGCACATGGGAGTCGGTGTGCACATACGCAGTGGCGGAGATGATTCCTTTTCCCCCCGGTTGGAACCGCGCGACGGCGCTCATATCACACTCCGCCATCCATTATGGATAGAGCTGAAAGCTATTATCCTCGAGCTCGATGACTTACTGCTCCCCGAAGCGCACCCTGTGGCTACCCGGGTTCTTACAGCTGCCTGCACCCTATTGTTGTACCAAACGAGTCGACCTCATCGATAACTGGGCTGTGTGTTGGTGTACGCACGAACCCAAAGCGTACGTCTCTTTGTCACAGGAAGGATGGACCACCTTGAAACGTGTGTTAAAGGGTACACTGAAGGGTAATAGCGTTCACCTGTGTGACGAGGTCTATGTTTTCCGCCGTTCACATGTCTGAAAGGCGGTCATTTTACCCTGGACACTGATCTATGGACGGCCTTGGAACAAGTAGTCCCCGTTGTCGATGAGGTACTATATCTAAAGGGTCCACACAGTCTAGAGTGTCAGTGTACTACCATGAAGCGAACACAGAACAGCGTTGGTCGAAAGGGTCGGGCCAAGCACGTGGACAAGGTGATAACGGATTTGTATTACAGTCCAGCCAGTCCAGCCGCTTATAGCGCTATGGGAGCGCTCGCTCGAGCTGCGAATGGCATCAGTCGAGCTGAAGTTCGGGAATGGTTAAAAACCCAAGACACTTGTAGCTTACATCGAGCAGCCCGACGGCATTTTCGCCGTAACTGAGTCATCGTAGGAGGAATAGACGCACAATGGCAAGCAGATTTGGTGGGTATGAGTCGATTTGCTACCCACAATGATGGAAATTGGTACATGTTGACTTGTATCGATATTTTATCCGAGTATGCGTGGGTGGCACCGATCCGGACCAAAACAGGCGAGAATCTTGTACAGGCGTTCCAGCAGATTTTCAAGACGGGTCGCAAACCCCTCTATTTGCAAACGGACGAATGCACAGAATTCCTCACCCGACACTTTCAAACCTTTCTCAAGAAACAGAAGGTGTTTTTCTTCCATACGTACGATGAGGCTTAAGCCTCTGTGGTGGAACGGTTCAATCGTACCTTGAAAGGACGGATGTACAAGTATTTTACAGCCAAAAACATCCGACGGTACACCGATATGCTACCGCAGCTCGTCCGGGATACAATCGTGCCTATCATCGCAGTATCCAACGGGCTCCCCTCGATGTGACGGAACGCAACGGACATCAAGTACGCTGTACTAGATAGAACCTAGCCCTGTAACTTCACCCCGTTACAAACGCGGAGATGTGGCACGGATCAGTAAAGTCAAAGGTCAATTTGAGAAAACTTACTTGCCCAATTGGAGTGATGAGCACTTCGTGATTGTTCGCCATAGTCCCCGAAACCCACACGTCTATGAACTGGAAGATCTGCAAGGGGAAACACTGCAAGGCACGTTTTACGAGGCGGAATTACAACCGGTCGTAAAAACACAGAAAGACTACTACACGGTGGAGGAGATTTTGAAAACGGAACGTCGACGTGGCATCCAATTCCATTTCGTCAAATGGTAAGGTTGGCCCAGTTCGTTTAGTTCCTGGGTCTCAGCTCGTGACACGAAACGGCTGTAAATTCTACCTCACGTCTCCTACAGCGTTCAGTCTAGATGTGGTAGCATGGATAGAGCACAACTTCCCTTAGTGCTGCGCACTCGAAAATGACATATCGGTACTGTCAAGCGTGTGTATACTAGCGCTTCTGGGTGTCTTGTTTGGAGATGTCTTCTACGACTTGGCGTACCTGATATCCTGTTTCAACCTACTATCCATCTCACCCACACGTCACACCCCGGCACCACAACGTCAATACGCTACGACCAACAACAAGACCAGTATCCTCCTTCCTTTTCCAGCACCTACCACCACCACCATCACTACCAATGATGTGGAATATGATCAGGGACTATTGAACTTCGCCTTCTCCAGCGCCTACCACCACCACTACTCGGCGGGTCATACCACCGACGACTACAAGTGGTCAGTCCGGTCCCTCTTCACCGGTGAAATCCGCAGGTACACCTTTGACGAGAAGAGGTCCCTCTACTCCACCGGTGACATGCGCAGGTGTAACAGTACTCACAGTTGAAAGTTTTTCCAGATTATCCCGGCAACGGTATTCCCAGGACTACGATCCACGGTGGGGTCGACGACAACAGTGGTGGGCCTCTGAACGCTTGGCCCAAAACACCAAATAGAAAATAGCCCCTCCCATATGGATCCACGGTGGCAGCGTCCCTTCACCTGTCTCATCGCTGGACCCACCGGTTCGGGAAAAGCCACTTGTCCAACACGGGTCAGCCCTCATTTCTCCTCCCGTGGCCCGCATCCTTTGGGGTTATGGAGCTTGGCAGTCTGCGCATTGCTGGAAGGGTTACCAACAGAGGAGGACTTAGCCCCGGACACTTTGGTGGTAGTATATGATCTGATGGCCGAAGCGGATAGTCGGGTGGCCCGACTCTTTACCAAAGGCAGTCATCATCGCCGGCTGAGCATCATCTACATCGTCCAGAATCTGTTCAGTAAAAACAAAGAGCATCGGAACATCACTTTGAATGCCCAGTATGTGGTGTTGTTTAAAAACCCCAGAGACGCGTCACAAATTATGCACCTGGCGAAACAGATGTACCCTAAAAACACTGCGTTTGCTCGGGAAGCCTTTGAAGATGCCACCCAGGAGGCCCACGGTTACCTACTCATCGACTTGAAACAAGAGACACCCTCGGCACGTCGATTGCGGACCCACATTTTTCCCGGTGAGTTCCAGACGGTGTACACGCCCAAATAATACAAGAACAAGACAGAACTCCCTAACTTTCACTTCCTCATCATGTCTGCGGGGATACGAAAGCACGCGTCGGAGCTCCGCATGTTACGCAGAGCGCCACCGGAGGTAGTCCGGGCCCTGTTGCGCGGGGCGGACGCGGCATCGGTACGGTGTGTGTTTGAAGCCGCTCACAATGTGTTAAAAGGGACTGTTCCACTCAGTCCCCTGCAGAAAGGAAAATTGCAGCGGCACAAGACAGGTCTCAGAACCCTGGTCCAGAAGAAGACGAGTTTAAAGAAAAAGAAACAAGTGTTACAGAAAGGCGGATTTCTCAGAGCACTACTCGAGCCATTAGCAGCCTACGTACTGGGACGACTAGTAGGGTCCATCTTGGGTCGTTAAGACATCATCATCATGGAGCATACGATAAAAATGATGCCGGTCGAACCTCCGCTATTACAAAGCTTCCAATGACCCCATTCTGTCTTTGCTACGGTGCAACAACTCGTCCCTCGATGAAGAGATATATAGTATACTTCAACGCCGACTGCCCGATCACGAGAAAATTCAACTCTACCATCAGACACTGAACCGGTACAAGACGTTTATGGACCAACAAAGGGGAAGTACTAATAGTCCAACATCATCACCACCACCACCATCACCCTCATCATCACCACCTCAGCTTGCAGATGAAGTGTTTGGCCAGTGTCCCTAAGGCATTCAAGAACAAACCCCATTTATTGTTGGACCGGATGAAACAGAATCGTGATATGGGCGGAACCGACCAGGAGGAACTGCTTGTTCGAAACCGAGTGTCCCGGGGTCTCAGATCACGGATCTGATCAACGTTACGGTGCGTTCTCGCAAACACTCTAATCCACTGGGGTGGGAAGCCATTGCTCGAGCGTTAAAAGACACATACGCCCCTCGAGAATTGGTGGGGAATCCTCAACGTTGGACCTGGATGCAGAAACCGTGGATGCAACAATCGCCGAGTCGTCCACCACCACTACCTTCTTGGGAACCAGAGACACCCCAAAACACCCTCACGGTGGGCACGTTCTTTTCACCCCTATTTGAGATCTAAGACAGGTAGCATCCAACGACGATCACGACGACGGATACAACCGCCCAAAGTCTGGGACAGCTATTAAACCCGAGAGCAGAAGCAGGAAAGCTCAGTCGTCATGTTTTACCTCACGTTGCCCAGTAACAGTTCGCCCGATGTGTTTCCTGACAACACCTTGGCCAATAACGTGAGCCAGTTACCGCAACCGTTGCATTTACCTGAACGCTGGGAATGTGGACTCGTGGATATCCAATGCACTTACACGTGGTACAACGTGCGAGCCGGTGAAGTGTGGTACGAGGTGACCTACGAAGGGAGAGTAGCCCGAATGACCCTACCCGAAGGCCAATATGATACCCCCGAAGAGTTCATACAGGGGCTGAGAAGATGGATGCATTATAAGTCTCTACGGGAGGTGACGAATACTTCAAAACCCATCAAAATGGTTCCTTTCGTCAATCATGTGAAATTCGATTACAACCCACACGGGACAAAGCCTGCCTCAGTCTCAGCCCCAACGTGGCTGTGGAAGTCATTCCTGCCATACAGCAAATGCTGGGTCTCGATCTACGGACGTTTGCTGGCCCCACCGGCGACAAAGTTCACATCACGATGGATATGAAGGTGGGTATGTACGGACTCTACGTCTACTAGGACGTGGTCGACAGTCACATTGTGGGCGATGTCAACACACCTCTGTTACGGGTGGAAAGTAGAAAGAAGTATGGAGATCAAGTCACCCAGAGTTTCAACCACGTACTCTATCTACCCGTACGACACACCGACATCAACACCATCACTGTAGATATAAGAGATGATACGGGCCGTGCGGTCGCAATCGAACGAGGGAAAGTGGTGCTGACACTTAATTTCCGACAAGCACGTTCTCCTCACTTCGTATAATGTACGCGCCTTACCAGTGCCATGCAGCCAGCTTTGCAGACTATTACAAGAAACAAACGAGAGGTAGCCGTCCGGTCGTTAGCGGTGCACGCATGCAACGATGTCACGAGGTGGGTAACATACTCGGGAGCATTGTCAAAACGTTCTTACCCCTGTTGGCAAAGTAGAAAGAAGTATGGAGAAGTGTGGAGTAAAAGCAGTGGGCAAACAAGCGGTATGCAGTGGACTGCATGTGATGTCTTGGGTGGTGCGGCACCCCGACAAGCCTCGAAACGGCAAGCCAAAGAAGCAGGCAGCATCTTGGTCGCCAAAGCCCTTAAAATGCAACCCCCGTCGCAGTCATTCGACGGTCAACACACCGACGAGGCACACCCCAGAAGAAGAAGAAGAAGAGAGACATCTTCGCATAATGGCAGTCATCCACTCCGAGTGGTGTCCGTCTACCAACAGTGAATTGGATTTGTGGACTATTCCATTCACACAGACCAGTGTCGCCGAAAATCGTTGGGTAGAACATCGTCCCCTGGCTAGCCTTACTGGAACGGGACCGCTGGAATTTACCATTGAAAACAGCGACGGCCTACCTGGATTTAACCCACACGTACTTGTACGTGAAAGCCAAAGTGGTGAAACTAGACGGGATGGACATCGACAATGATGCGGCCGTAGCCCCAGTGAACCTGTGGATGCACTCGATGTTCCAACAGGTTGATATCAGTCTCAACGATAAACTCATCAGGACGTCCACCAATACGTATCCGTACCCAGCCTACATCGAAACGTTATTGTCGTACGGAGAAGATGCAAAAAACACTTGTCAGCCTCACTGTACTACAGAGATTCGCCCGGAGATATGGATGCGACCACCATTGCCAATAATGGGTTCGTGCAACGCAAGAGGTTTACAGCCGGTAGCCACTCCGTGGATATGATGGAGCGACTGCACGCCGACCTGTTCCTGCAAGACCACTACCTGATGAACAGTGTATCCATCAAGATCAAGTTGATCCGGTCCCCACCCACCTTCGTCTTGATGGCCGGTGGAGAACATCACAACATCATCATAGAAGAAGCAGCCATGTTTGTCCGTACCGTGAATTTACAACCTGGGGTGCTGGTGAATCACATGGAAGCCTTATCGAAAAAAACAGCCCTGTACACCATCCGCCGGGTACAGAGCAGGGTGTTCTATGTGCCAGCGGATACGATGATGGTCCCTAGAGAAAATTTATTTCTAGGGGATCTGCCTAAACGACTTACCCTGGCGTGTGTTACCAACACCAGTTTCAATGGGAGCTGGGCTGAGAATCCGTTCCTCTTTCAGCATTTCAACAGCAACTTTGCTGCATTGCACGTGGCTGGTCATCAAATCCCAGCCCGGCCATCACAACCAGATTTTGGTCACCATCAATATGTGCGGACCCACCTGAGCCAGTTTACAGCCACAGGACAAAACAATCAGGACGAAGGGATTACCATCACTCGACGAGATTTTGGCTGTGGGTACACATTGTTTGCCTTCGACCTCGCCCCTACCGTGGAACCCGATCATCAACTGGCTTTGCTCAAGAAATGAAACTTACGGTTGAAACTACGTTTCTCCCTAGCTCTACCCCAGACCATTAACGTGATTTGCTATGCCGAGTTTGATAACGTCATCACGGTGGATCAGCAAAAAAAACGTCCTCTGTGACTACGCCAGCTAGACACCATGGATACAGAGCAGCTCATCGTCGTACTCCAGCGGGATCCCCGGGAACCCTTTCGAGGTGTGTTTCCACGCAATGTCTTTTCGATCACTCCATCCACCTCTGCGGCCTACATCCCGAATACAGACCATCGTACTCGCCGGGTGAACATTGGGTGGCAGTGTACGTGGACGCCCTGGGCCAGGGTGAATACTTTGATTCCTATGGACTTGAACCTTTTCATCCCGATTTGGTCAAGTTCATGGACGAATATACTATAGTCTGGCGCTGGAATACTTAAAGATTACAAGGACCCTTGAGCAGTCTATGCGGCCAGTACTGTGTGTTTTATCTCACTCACCGGAGTAGAGAGCATTCTATGCAAACGATCGTACAGATGTTTGATGATTATTCTTAAGCCGAAGACCGTGATGTCTTAGTGTACGACTGGGCTGCCTCTCGTTTTAATGTTCATGCCCCATTTCTCTGGTTGTCTTAATTTATTCAATGTACCGCGCGGTGTTCTTATTGTTGTTCTGACGTTGTTGTTCTGACGTTCATTGATGTTCAATAAAAAAAATCAAGAAAAAACAACTGACGTTTTGACTTTTATATTCAGGTGAACAAGAATGTATAGAATATGTACAAAGAATGTCAACAATACAGTAGGTGTATAAAAAACTGTTAGGAGTAGGATTCGAACCCACGTTCTGCATTGCCCAGAACAGCACTTAGAACTGGCGCCTTAGACCACTCGGCTATCCTGACTTTACAGTTATCGTGTTATAGCTTTTAACTAGTGCATCATGAGAAGTATATCAAAGTCATAGTTTCACAAGTCCAGGTAGGTGGTACTGACTCCATTGGGGAGGACTTTCCGCTTGGGATAAAAGAAAGTGAAGGCATCCCGTTGCTGGAGGTACGTCCGCATCTGGTGGCCGACGACTCAGAATCCTCTGTTAGTGCCACTAGCACTGGCCTGGCTTTGAAGCACATCCAGGTAGAGGGCTTTGTCGATGGCAGGGTCGAGCCGGTTGACCCCTTTGCAGCTGGACTTGTTGTTTTCGTCTTCACCGTAGCAGTAGTACGTCTTGGACGACAGGGCGATCATGGCATCACCACTCCACTCTAACTTGAATAGGCCCGGAGTCCGCTTGTCGTACTGGTAATGGTCTTTTCGCGGTAGCCAGTGGTCCCATTCCGCCTCATACTGCGCGCGTAGTTCTGGTTTAACGACTGACTCCCAATCCGCATTAGAGACGGCCATGTAGGCAGAGTCCCTGTCCATCTCCATCAATTGCCAGTCTGATGGATTGAAATACACACCCATGAAACTGTATAAAAATTGCCACATCCTCAGCTTGGCCACCTGGTATACCATACATCCAACTTGGAACGGTAAGTTGTAACGCGTGGTCTTTTTAGCTGAAGTGAATTTATACATATATTCATCGATGACGTATATTTTTATATATATTTTTATTCGTTTTCTTATATACATATAGTTACATGGACATACACAAACCGTTTTACAGGACATAACATGTGACATACATACAGATTACCAACATAACACTAGACATTCTCATATTCCTCCTTTCAAAACATTACCAATAAAGACACTATTATCGGGGGGGAAGGGTGCTCAACATAAATACACAGATATATGTGGACCAACATATATATATACAAGACCAACATATATACATTACACAGTCTGCATATCACAAACATATAACGCCAAACAGTACAGATCTAGAACATATTGCAACTGAATAACATACATACAAATACATTATTCTTGGTCTTCTCTAGAGTCAAAGAAGTCTCGAAATAAAATCCATTTCTTTGCAAATTTATCACCTAATATTTCTGTATTATTTGTATATTTTTCTGATGAATAATTATTGCAGAAAACATATAGAAGCGATTTGATATTAATTGGCGAATTTGTAAACTTGTTACGGTATATATAGTTTTTGGTTATCAGCATCAGTGTATTGAGACTTCTTTGTTCTCTTCCCCACCCCAAAATAATTTTATCCTTTGTTATCTCCCCTCTCATCCCGGTAGTATCATGTAGGCACCGTCGAAGCTCTTTCCAAAGTGTTTGTACTTTTTCGCATTCTATAAACAGATGTTCTAGTGTTTCCCGTTCTCTTCCACAGTAACTACATTTATCATTATCGGAAATGTTTATTTTATGTAAAAAGGAATTATTTACTAAAGTTCGATGCAAAATTTGATAAGGTAAATTTCTCAATTTCGTAGATGTTGTACAACAAAAGCTAGTTAGAAAAACGTCTTTCCAGTTAATTTTCTGTGATGAGCGTAAATACCTTTCCCATATTTCCATTGAGTTTGGACTTTCACTCTGATTAGCATTCAATATAATACGCTTTACTACCTCTTCCCTGCCTTACCAATCTTCGGAAATAGACTGGGAATGTTGGCGAAGTTAAGCACAGGGGAGAGAACTCATTTCTGGTTCTCTCAAGCCAGATTTTTGGAATATTTTTTATTATTCGAGCGTAATCTAAAAATGTTCCTTGTTCCTAAATTCAGATTTCAAATCAGATAGTGACTTAATATTTCCGCTACTGTCTATGAGGTCTCTGATGTATCTAATGTTGTTTTTATACCAATTTTCCAACAAATATGAAGATTTGAAGTTTGAATTATACCACAGTGGTTCATCATATAGGTCACTAATATTTGATACTTTTAGCGATTTTTGGAATTTTGACCAGGCGTTTAATACATCTTTCCAGAACGGATTGGTTGTATTTAAATTTCTTACAAATCCTGCACCAACATTACATACTTTTTCATAATCATCAGAATCTAGGAGTTTTCGCCATTTTCTGTTTTGAGAGATAAGTCTTTTGATCCAAGTGAAGTCAATTTGAAGTCGTAGGTTAACCATTCGTAATCCTCCCGATTTGTAATCCTGTGTTATGATGGATCTTTTGATTCGATCATTTCCACCATTCCAAATGAATTTAAAGAGAATAGTATTGATGGTTTTTATATACTCTTCTGGGGGATTGGGTAAAGCAAGGAAGAGGTGAATGAGCTTCGACAGAGCTAGTGATTTTATAACAGTGATCTTACCTAGCAGTGCCAAATTTCTCAACCTCCATCTGTTCAATTCCTTCTTCAATTCTTCTATTTTTGCAAGGTAATTCATTCTCCATATATCATGAAAATTCGTTGAAGATAATTTTATTCCCAAGAGGTCAATTCGTTGCCCCAATCTAGTTTCATATTCTGACAAAGTTTTATTTCGGAACCAGACAGACACCCTATCCAAACCGCTTTTGTTTTTTCTATATTTATTTTTAGCCCAGATAATCTGTAAAAGTCGCTACGACAATTGAGAGCTTCTTTTAAAGATTTTTCTGAACCATCAAGGGTTAGCTGTGTGTCGTCAGCATATTGGCTGAGTTTGAATTCTGTCCCTTTGAAATTGATACCTTTTATATTTTTGTTGTTTCTCATCATTGTAGCTAGAACCTCTGCACATAGCAAGAACACGTACGGTGCAATTGGGTCTCCCTGTCTACAACCACGACCAATATCAAACATGGATGAAAGATGTCCATTTTGTATGATACACGTTTTGATATTTGTTCTAAGGATTCTAATCCATTTTTGAATACCTTCTCCAAAGTTCATAGCTTTTAATACTGCCTCTAGAAAATCCCATGAAATCGAGTCAAATGCCTTTTCAAAATCAATCATAAGTAATAGTCCAGGAAGATTTTATCCTTTGTTTCAAACATCAAGTCGTGAATTAGTCTGATATTTTCTCCTATGAATCGGCCTGGGATGAACCCCTTCTGGTCCTCGTGAATCAGCTTATCTAATGTAGTTTTTAATCGATTCGCGATACATGCGGATGCTAATTTATAGCTAACGTTCAAAAGTGTAATTGGACGCCAGTTTTTAAGTAACTCCCTTTGTTTATTCGGCTTGGGTAAGCACGTAATTACCCCTTGTTTCTGAACGGTAGATAATTCACCCTTCTCGAAGCTAGAATTTATGGAATATAGAAGAAAATATCCTATGTCTTTCCAGAACATTTTATAAAATTCAGCAGGATATCCATCCAGCCCAGGGCTTTTGGAGTTCTTCATATTTTTTAGTGCACATGACAGTTCATCATAGTTAATCAATCCTTCCAACTTTTTAGATTCTATTTGTGTCAAGTGTTCGAGATTAAGATCCTCTAGTACTTCTGCCTTCAATGTTTCTGTTTCGTTTGGTTTGGAGAAAAGTTTCGAGTAGTATATTTTTTGTTCTTGAAGAATAGTTTTTGTGTCATATACCTCTTTCCCACATTCAATATTTAGCTTGGATATAACTTTATTTGTGTAATGATTCTTTTCCATTGCAAGAAAATACTTTGTTGGTTTTTCGCCCTCCTCCGTCCATCGTGCTTTCGTTCTTGTCATAATTCCTTGAATTTTCTTATTCCGTATTTCTTGGAGATCACTTTTTGCATGAATAATTTCCTCAATTTTTTCTTCTCTAGCATGCGTAAAATTCGTATCCAGTTCCTTTTCAAGCCTATCTATAATTTCTTCCAACTCAATTTCTTTTTTTATTTCATTTTTTTTCTTTATTGAAGTATATTTAATTGTTTCTCCTCTTATTTTCATTAACAGTGTATCTAAAAAAAGTGGGTAATCTATATTCAGTTGGATATCCGACTTCGAGATATGTTCAATTTTGTCACGGTTATATGGTGTCGCGGCATATTCATCAATGGTTTGGTTGATAATTTCTTTCACCAATTTTAAGTACTTAACATCTTCTAGTACAGAGCAATTTAGTTTCCAATAGCCTCTACCTCTTTCGTTATTTGTAAATTTACAGTTTATAGTTATTGCTGAGTGGTCGGTCTTATATCCTGGTATGATTTCTGCATTAATTACAATATCAAACATTTCACTGTTGACCAGAAAAAAGTCTAGGCGTGCTTGCTGCCTTGGATTTTCCTCCTCCACGTGTATCTTCTTTCACTTTCATGCATAGTCCTCCATACGTCTATATAATTATTCTCTTTTATTAAATTTAAAACAGTTTTCCTTGCGTTCGGGTTGTTGATGTGTTTATAGTTGTCTGTGTCTATCTTGGGGTCTATAATCAAGTTCCAATCACCACACATTATGACGTGGTCATTCCCCATTTCTTGAATTATTTTTTCAATGTTGTTAAAAAAAGATGGTTTGTCGGTATTTGGGCCATAGAGGCTAACGAGAGTTACTGGTGTTTCAGAGATGTCTACACTTATAATTATGTAATTCCCGTTTAGATCTTTCTCCACTTTATTAATTTTGTATTCAAAATTATTATTGAATAATATAATAATTCCTCCAGCGTTTGATGAGAAGGAGCTCACCCATGCATCAGATCCCCATTCAGACTTAATGTTATTTTCGAACTTTGGGTCCGTGTGAGTATCTTGTAGGCAGATGATGTTATAATTTTTCTTTTGAAATAATGAAATACATCAGTCCTGTTCTTCTTACATGCTAACCCTTGAGCATTTATGGAGACTAAGTTAATGGTTTCATTCATTTTTGGGGCTTTTTTGTTGATATGTATATATAATATGGTTTGAATAGGGGTTCATAACGTTTTTGTTTGGTCAACTTGTTTTTAATCTTTATTAAAACCAGGGAGAATAAATATAAACTATTGTGATGGATAACATCGTGTATATATGAAGAAGACAGAATGGATGATGTTGAGATTGACAATGCTTGGTTAGTCACCTTACCTCCAGGGGAGACAATTTGGCAGCTGTAGTGTTTATTGCACACTGGGTGAGTATCTCTTTGTGCCGTGCAAAGGAACATGGTTGTCTGATAACCAGGATCGGAGAAGTCTAAACATATAAACACAACAAACATGAAACATACATTAAAGTACATATACAGTTTACACAAATAAAATAAAAAAAAATATCAAGGGTGAGTATCATTCATTTCCTTCATCTGGTGATTTAATTTGTTAGCGAAGATAGGTTAGATCAATATTCGTATTCTTACATAAGGATTAATGTCTCATCGGGGATGCTGGGGCGACATCGGGCATTACAGACTAGTTTTTTTTGTTAAATGCCGTCTTTTACATCTGACGACGATACAGCTCACTAATCTCCAATGTACGAGTTGTCACAGCGAAACAGCTCACCAATTACCAGTATACGAGTTGTCAGAGCATTTCCATCATAGCTCTCTAGATTTGTATCTAATACCGCTTATGCCGGTGCTAGGGGCCGTGTGGTCATATCATCCAAGTTGCCACATGAACAGGTACAATAAAAGCGTACCTGAGATACAACACATATCACGAATCGTTAGATTCTTGGTATGTGCTTTAGAATAGGTTAACCAGAAGACTATTCTGTGAAGTCATGTGACGCAGTCAGTATGTCGGCACCTCTTCCCACTTCCCTTATATGTGTTGTAATATCAACTTTGTCGTATAGTTCACGCAATTAGTACGAGAAAGACATGTATAAAGATGTTATTGTAGTATTACGTTCTCATATTACACAGGATTTGTACATCATGCATAATGCGGACTCTCATTTTTATATTTTCTTATTATTCCCTCATTTGCTGCCAATCAACATCCGACGAGGTCGAGGCTGGCAGTGGTGCTCCTCAGCATAGGCGCCCATGGTGTCTCCAATGTAGGCACGACTCACCAGCGTGTTTTTAAAGATGACCGGGCACGGGTCGAACAGTGGCCTCAGATTGTCGGGAACAGGGATGTCGCATTCGACAAACTCGTAGAGGTCCCCAGAACGAACGGCTTCGAAAGTCTGTGGCAGGGTCAGGAGTCGCCGGCGACTGAGGGGATACTCTCGCGCTTTAAGGAAGCATTGGAGCGTCTGGCACATAGTGTGAAATTCACACTCCCACATTTCGATCAGCGGGTACCCCAACTCTTTGACGTAATCCCCGTTCCCCACAACTTCTGTCCGCAGTTCTTCTGCCGATTTCCCGCGTGGTTCCTTGAAGCGTCCAGCGCTGAAATGACATTCGTAACCGTGCCAGTAACACCCTTAAAATTGAAATACGGTAGGTGTTCTACCCACAAGGGCAAACCCATCGACGGGGAGTCGGCGATCTCCTATCCGCTTCTCTGTGGCGTTTGTTTCTCTTTGGCGTTGGTCGTATAGAAATTCCCCGTCGATAGTCTTCCCAGTCAGCGAGATGTTTGTACGATGTACGTTGAGGTGTGAAATGCCGACTTTCCGCCAACCAGCGCGTATAATTTCCGCTTGGCATGGGCTGGGCGAGGGACCACAGATAGAGGGCATAGGCATCGAATCCAATGATTTTGGCACAGGGGTTCATACCTCGAATAGTTGTGACGTCCTTCTCGTGGTAGCGATGAAAAATAAGACTCGGCCCGCCAACGATGTTCTGCTTTAAACAATCATACATATCCTCGTCTTTTTTTGTTGAATGAGTGAAAAGAATCTTGAAAGAGATGGCGAAGAGCAAGACCCGGTAAACTCAAGCATTCCTTGAATATGTTGACGTGCATTTAATCCCGAAAGAGTTGGACCATTTTCTCGGCCGCTTCAAGGAATGGAACGACATCTAAGTTGTTGTAATACACCAGGAAATCTCGCAAAGGTCTGCATGTGTTGGTCGTTCCATACCTGCTGAAGTTCCTGGAACGTTTCTTCAGAACATTCCACCTGCTTCAGATCGTCGAAGAAAGCCTCCCGGGGTGGCAACTTTGTTTCCTCCAAGCGGTCGAGCATCGACATGTACGTGTAAGAGAAACTTCCTATGGTTTGTACACAGTCATAGGCCTTCATCCACTGATCATAGCTATAATTGGGAGCTAGGTAGTTGCGTACATCCAGGGAATGGAGTTACGTGGTGGTGAGGGCCATGTGATTATTGATCTTTTTGATGACGGACTTGAACGAATAGGACTGGGCCAAGTAAGGGTAGAGAAATTTCTTCACCATGTTGAGATCGTATCGAACCGAATTGAAGCCGAGGACGGGTAACTGACCTAGGTATTGTAGGAATAAGGCTTTCAAGTTTTCCGCATACGGCTTGGGTAAGAGTACATCCTGTGGCTGAATGTCCTGCGTCTCCGGCTCCGACTCCGTCTCTGACTCTTCATCGTCGCTGAAGAACACACCAGGTGTAGGAATACGATCGTGGAGTAGGTCCAGTACGTCCTGGAACTTGGACACAAACATCCTCTAAATATGCCATCATCCGGGTAATCAGGTCATGGGCGTCCCCGGTGGACACGAAACATACGGGCTCAGCGTCATAGTTGGGTACGTTGGTGGAAATGCTAACACTCAGGGGAATATGGCGCTGCGTCCACTGCGTTTTGGCTGAGAAAATGTGCATGGGTTCCAAAATCGCCTCGAAATCGTAACACGCCCGGTATGAAAAATAACGGTCATGTAGTTTTATGACAAGACCCCATCAGCCAGCTCTTCGAAAATAGTAGGCGTGTTATGGTACACACCACCAAGAAATTTCCGTTTCACAGTGTTGTCACAACTCTTCTTGTGGCAGTGTAAGTTGTTAGAGCGATGGAACACCCGATGGCATTGAGTACAACTGAAGGATTGCGCGTACAGCCTCATATCGTAGATCAGGGAAAAATGACTCACCCCGCCGTTGTCGAAGACATTGACTTTCATCGTAGAGGCATACCGTTCTGTTGAGCGATGGACCAATTCAGTCACAAATGTGTCGCCGGCCTCCTCCTCCTTCCGTAGTAAACGATATACAAAGCTATTCACCAGGAAAGGCGATTCCACATCCAAATACTTGAATGGGACTCCCCGAAACCGTCGCGGGTCTATGTCTTGCGCCTCTTGATACTCTTCCGAATAACCATCTGCCACTCTATCACAAATCGTGGGATCGCAGTGGTCCAAATGATTGGCCAAACACCGAAACAGACGTTTCCGATCTTTGTACAGACGTCATGCACAGTTGACATGAAGATGGATTTTGTTTGCTTCTAGGTCTAAAACTGCTGTTCGAAAAATTAAAAGAAATAAGGTGGGCATAAAGCCGAGCAATGTTGCACAGACGTCATGCTTGGTTGACTCGACTACAAGTCTAGGTTAACTGGGTTAGCTCCTTGATTTTGACAGTCATTTTTTATGGTCGGTTTATGTAATTATGGACACGATGTCAAATGTCAAGGTTAATCAACAGATGCTTCACAATTATGAAACAAAGGGATTTCACGTTGGGCCCATTTGTGCCTGCCGTTAAAGCATACATGCCTTTTCGACGGAGCAGCCAAGACGGAAGAATAACAGAAGCCCCGATGGGATGATCTATCAGCTTGGTCACGAAAAAATGTGCCGTTCATCACCATTTCCACAGTCTATTTGGTGTTGGGACGTTGCAACCGGGCCCATTCCATAGAACCAACGTAGTGAGTTGCTCGATGAGTGGCTCCAGAGAAAAGGCATCCGTCACCGTGAACGGCTGGTCAAATACATAGGTATTATTACTGGGGTAATAATACCGTAACTGGTCCGTCTCTTTGTAGCGTAAGATATACCCAAATGTCATATTCAATTTGAAGGCTGTAGCTTGGTCTATAAGAATGCTTTCGGCGTAGGTAGGAAGATGCGTGAGGTCCTCCAAATGGAAATTATACAAATCCAATAAGCGATGGTGACGGTGAAATCAATGGCGTATGGTGTTCCAATGGCGTCGGTGCAACGCACTGACAGGTTCGTCTTCGGGCAAGGCTTCAGCCGGTGGCGCAGCTGGATCCCCTGGAAAATCTTTTCCGCTTCACCCACAGGTAGCTCCGGTCAGGCAGGCTGAGGTAGACATGCTTCACTGGTCAGGCTCAGGCAAGTCGCTCCTCGTCATGCTCAGGCTGGTCAGGTAGGCTCAGGCTGGTCAGTTAGGCAGGTCAATGAATGAAGCAATGCCATAAAAATTCCGACTTTTATATACCTACATAGATTTACCCGGATGACGACCCAGATATAGGTCAACCAGCCCTACCCAGGTCACGCCCGATTCACGCAGACCGGAACTGACGCCATACCTGCGTAGAACTCTTACGTACACCACTTTCGGTTTCTCGCACATGCGCACTGACTCGAGAACGATTCTAGACGCTCGCTATATACTACTAATAGGAGTTGGATGCGCTAATTATTCCACCATTGCAGAAGCTGATAAAAAAAAATATCTAAGGCCTGTAGGGAATTATAACATGTACTGAACAGGTAGATGTTTTAGTTTTCACAAGCAATGATGTCAAATTTATTAGAAATTGTTTTGAAGTTAAAAAAATATGAAAAATATATACCGGTACCCTATTTCTTCTAATTATTCAAACGGCAATTTCTGCAAATATTCTTCAAGTTTCTCAAGCTATCTTTTCAGTTCTTTGGATAAATAACATATCCATGCCAAAGTATTTAGCTTCAGTTGACATGAAGATGGATTTTGTTTGCTTCTAGGTCTAAAACTGCTGTTCGAAAAATTAAAAGAAATAAGGTGGGCATAAAGCCGAGCAATGTTGCACAGACGTCATGCTTGGTTGACTCGACTACAAGTCTAGGTTAACTGGGTTAGCTCCTTGATTTTGACAGTCATTTTTTATGGTCGGTTTATGTAATTATGGACACGATGTCAAATGTCAAGGTTAATCAACAGATGCTTCACAATTATGAAACAAAGGGATTTCACGTTGGCAAGGTTAAAATTGAGACGAAAAGCATAAACATAAGTCGTCCACAGGAGAAACGCTTGAAATCGTGTAGGAGTAGCAGGTCATCTCTAAAGGCAAGAGTGGCCTTGAGAATCATTTAGAACACTTTGATTTCCATCCTTGTGAGAAAAAATACTTGAAATAATAATAGTCCCACAAATGACATGGTTACTCTGAACAATTTCAAGGCTATTCCCTCGTATGCAGATAGTTTTGGTGTCCTAAAGAATTCATCTCCATAATGGTTATATTTGAATTGTAAGAGCTGTGCCTGGAACTACCCTAGCTACCCAAACCCATACACACCCACAGGGGCTCGTTACCATTGTTAATTGGTTAAATAGGTTGATTATAGGGGGGCGGGGGTCGAGGTCGGTAATAAAAGAGCTCTTTTACCGACCTCGACCCCCCTATAATCAACCTATTTAACCAATTAACAATGATAATCGCCTTTTTCTTGGTGTTAGCTAACACCTATTCTTGGCAGTCAAAAGATATGACAGCTCACTGTCCACAACATATGGTCGCTGCGACCATGACAATCATTGTTGGCTTGGGCGCGACCATAAAAATGATGAACATGAGTATATGGTCAACGGGGTGCGACCATAAAAATGATGGTCACCAATATCTAGTCAACAGTGTTGACCATAACTTTTATTGTTGAATCTATACATCGGCCATCATTTATATGGTCATTTTTCCGATCCACATTTTTATGGTCCTTTTTTATGTACTTAATGAGTTGCAACCATAAAAATGGTGGTTGCATATATAGTTTGACAAGCATTTATATCGACACTTTTTCGAACCCCATTTTTATGGCCATCTCTATTTTTACTTAATGAGTTGCGACAGGGACGATACAATAAATTTATTTTATTGTCCCTGGTTGCGACCATGAAAAATTTTGTATGGTCAATTTTTATCCATTAATTTTGTGGTCGCTGTGGTAAATGCTCTGTATAATTTACATAGTAAAGCAGGGTAAGCACCCTGAAGAATGACAATTAATTGTGTCTCATTATTTCCGTTTATTCGGAACAAGAGTTTGGGAGGGTGTGGACGGTGGTATTACAGTGAAGTGTCGAAATATGGGGGTTCTATATATAACACCATGCTTCATACATTGTCGTCCAACAGGTTGGGGAAAATACCTTGATCGAGGTATTATTCCTTCATCGGGGTATTATACCTCGATTGGGGTATAGCGCTATGTCAACTTCAGTTTTTATATATTTATGGAAAATGTGGACATACACACATACCCCGGACTGCATAGATCTTTTAACAACATCTATGGCTTCATTGTTCTATGATTTTCACATCAATTTATTGCTTTGTTTTGTGCGACTAATTATTCAAATTAACCACTTCAATGTTTCAGAAATGGAAGATGGCTTCAAATGACATATTTGGTCAAATTTATTCTGTAAATGAAAATGGCATGTGATGGCATAATTCAATGTCAAGGTCATGCGCAAATTGCAAGATTTAAGAGTCAATGGCTAGTTAAATAAATCAAGTTTGATTGGCAGACCTATAATCTAATCTGTTGGCATGTGCATCGTATAAAAAACAGACCCCTGCTCTGGGTATTCTGACCCTGCCATGTGTGTGCATGCTAGGTGATTGTGCATTGCATCGGAAAATTTAATCTAATTTATTTATCAGTCAATGCATCTACCTTCATGCAAATTTGATATGACTTTGAGATGGAATTATGCCATCACATGCCATTTTATTTACAGAATAAATTTACCTGAATATCATTTGAAGCCATGTTTCAGTTTCGAAATATTAAAGTGGCTAATTTGAATGATAAGTCGCATTAATCAAGCAATAAGTTGACGTGAAAATCATGGAACAATGAAGCCGTTGAAAGATCCATGCAGTCCAGGGTATGGGTAGATGTCCACATTTTTCATAAATATATAAAACCTGAAGTTGACATAGGCTTACCTCCATCGAGGTATTTACCTCGCTCAAGGTGTTTTCCCCAACCTGTCCAATACATTGTCTCTAAAATATCGCTTGAAACATCTCGGATATATTATGTGGGACAGACAGTAGTTATTCTGTTCGTATGGTATACTACTGCTGTTTTTGTCAGGGAAAAAGTACTAACTGGGATAGATATCCCAATTGGGATGAAATATCCACGACAGAATATTCATGTTTCAATCAAGCTTGTATATATTGCTAGTTATTCTATTCGAATACAGACATACAACAGTGTCGACTGATGGGAAGTATTCTGCAACAACAACCGAAAAAAATAATGCACATAATCGCAATATCACAGAGAATAATTTTCGTCAGCAAAATTGTACAATCGCATTGGCAGATTTATGAAGAAGCTTTTATCTTGTTTTTGTAGTTTAGATGCCGAAATTCGCCATTATGAGTTTAGTACGAGAATTAGTCACAATATCCCAACTAGGATATATTTCATTATCCAAAATTGGATTTAATATCCCAAGTAGGATATATACCCAGTTAGTCCTTTGCTCTGACCAGTTTAAATTCCGAAATTTGGCATAATGTTTACTGTACAAAAAACTTTGAGAAATGTATTTGATTCAAATTTTTAGAAGCCAGGCAATGTGTTGTAGGTTTCATCTCTCGTGAAATCAAATGTCAGTATCTGTGTTTTTTTGGTTCGAGAGATGCCCTAGTGTCGTTTCCCCCTGGGAAGAAATAAGAGGAATCAGTCTCACAAATTCGAGTTGGCTACCATTACTATGGCAACCACAATATATATTTTTGCGCGATTTTTTTTTCAATTTTGATCATATATCCAATCCAATATATATAAAAAATATTTGAGATAACTTCATTTTTGAGACAAATGTCCGACTACCTTAAGGAGGTGTACTTTTACCGTTGATTCATTGAAATGTTTATACTCTGTTTTTGATGGTTGATCTGTCACCTTGGAGCAGTGTATATGTATACCAGTACCACCAACAAATGCAAAACACCTTTTAGGAGAATGAAACAGTCAACATCTGATGTCAGAGAAGATGTTTGATGAACAAACTGTTCTCCCTTGACGATATGGCAATGGGAATCTGCCGGCACTAACTACTAACATCATAGGCGGAATAAAGGGTGAGCAAAATTTTCCTCTGTGAACTCTCATAATAAATTTTCCGAGCATGAGGTAGATGTCAGATACATTAGAGTTGGAGAATGTTGAGTATGTTCGTGAAATATCATAGCGCATGCACATCATTCTATTTCCATGTTTTCGATCATAAAGATGTTGTCACGTCATTTTGTAGAAATTCAACAAATAATATACTGTGATATCAATCATTTAGTAGCCGAGATTACCTATTGCAGAAAACATATTCATTATTGATACCATGTGCATTGGAATCACATTTGTGTCATCGTAACGTCTGCCTGAGCCTTGTGAATCAGAAATACCTCTCTAATGATGTTTTCATTCATTTCAGCTTTCTGTACAACACATTCGACAGCACAGCTTCTGTGGTCAACTGGACAATGAGATAGAAGAGCCACAAGTAGAGGACTGTGGTGATCACTGTTGATTCACATGCTCTTTACTATGTCTACATGGACTCAATTGGCAGAGATCGTCTAACATAAGTCGCTATTCAATCAGATGTATGAACAACAGTGACTTTATCGAGATGGGAGTTGAGGAGAGAGTGTATAGTGCCTCTTTCATATAAAACTCACCCGACGAACAAGAACAATAGTCAGTCTGGATACAAGCACAAAGGACTGTAAATAAGAAAGTAGTGACAAACCGCAGACTAAATAATTGAGTGGAATGTTTATATGTTACTCTAAAAATGTTTTAATAGGGCTGATGTGGTAAAGTGAGATTGTGTGTTCCATGTTCTATCTATTAATCACATGACTATAGTTCAACAATAGTCTGTCTGGATACAATAATCATGGACTGTACATAAGATAATAATTAAAGAATTGCCAAACCAGACTGTAATGAAGTGAGCAGGAATGTTGCTGTTTATGTTTCAATTGTGTTGAGGTGTTCAGGTGAGAATGTGTGGTCCATCTTTTATGTAAAAACCACAGGACTGAGGAGAACAATAGTCTGTCGGGATACAAAAACAAAGGACTGTAAAGAAGAAAGTATGGTCAAAACATAGACTGTAAATTTGGTAAAGAAGAAAGCGGGATGTAGCTATAAATTTACATTTTTGTATATGTTTTAATAGTGCTAAATTCGTAATGCATGTCAAAAAATAAAACTAAAGTATTCTGCTGAAAACAATCTGATTTATTGAAGTTTATGGTATACTACTTTTCGCCATGACTTGACTGTAGATCGTAACTACACTTGACCATGGTTTATGCCTTACCGGTACCTTCTGTAGCAACCTGACTGTACCTTAATGGAACCTTCAGCTATAAAATGGCAGGCCCTACCTTGCACAAGACCGTATCTCTGGATGCACCCTATTTGCGCTGTGCTCTTCCACTGTATTTATCCCAACGTACCTATACTATACCTTAATGGTCCTTAGCGATACCTTGTTACAGTGCCTTATTGATACCTTATTCAAGCGAGGTACAGTTAACCCTATCTGGCCTGGGCTTTTTGCGACCTGTCCAGGACTTGGGGACTTTTTCTTATCCCTTGAGCTAGGAGGCGTGGGTCAAACTCTACCAGAAAATGTAAAAATATCGAAAATTGTCGCTTTTATGACGTCACAGTGACGTCATTTTCAAAAACTGCATTTTTTGGTCGATTTTTAGGTTGGATTTTCCGATCTTTTTATTTTTGCAATTTCTCCACAAAAACTGTTTGAAAATTAGCAAATATTAATGTGATATGAAATAGTTTTTGCCCACTTTTCATCGCGGAAAAGCAGATATTTTGAAGAAATTTGACAAAAACATCACTTTTCTGGTACCCCACGTGGCTGCCATCTTGAATTTTCCCATGATCCTCTGCTCGGGGGTTATGCAAATAGGCTCAATTTATACTCCATTTATCTCTATTAAGCTCAAAATGACCCCAATAAGATAAACTATAAAGTCACGGAGTTTCGGATATCCATTTTTGCCGTTCCGGATATAGTGCAGAAAGTTTGGCAGGGGTGCCATAACGGCCCCCAGGCCAGGTAGGGTTAAGGCATCGTTATCATTTTTGAAACGTACCTTATCTGTACCTTGCCCATGTTTGGCGGTACGGATAAGGTATATGCCATAACTGTACCTGTCCTATATGTATGTCGGATCTATGGCCTGTACCATATTGATACCTTCCTGATGCCTCTGAAACGTTTCGTGGGGAATGAATGAACGCACCCCTGCACTGATTTTGGCCAACGAGGGAGTTCGATTCAAACTGGCACCTAGTCTGCATCGAGGAGGTTGGAAAGGAAGACAACCAAAGCAAATTAATACAATACTGACATATAATTCCATGAGCAGGTATACGGGATTTAGATCGCGGTAGCGTAAACTTCCTGAAAAAAGATCCCTGAAAAATGCATTACAGTTACCTGTACTCTTATAGTTACCTTTAACCGAAGTCCAATATAATACACAAGAGAAGATATATACAAACTATCGCGGAAGTCCCAGCTATAACGCGATCAGGCCTGATCACAGTCACAGTCTGGTCACAACCGGTTCCTTCGTGGTTGGCTCCAGCTTCTATCTTCCTTCCCCAGGTGTTCGTGGTTGGGTCCAGCGTCTATCTTCCTTTCCCAGGTCTTCGTCCACTCCCGTATGGATGGACATTATGTCGTGTCTCGTCTTACACGACCTGGCCCCTCCGTAATTAAATCTGGCGTCTGTCTTCCTTCCCCCGGTCTTCTTCTACGCTCGGACTGTATGGACTTCTCGTCGTCGTCGTGTCTCGTCTTACATGACCTGGCCCTTCCAAGCGTTGGGAAACCTTCAATGGATGCGGACGGCCTGGGCACGATAGTGCTCTCACAGTACAAAGGCTTCTACGGCACCGACCCGTCTCTATATAGCACAACAGGATTAATCAACTGCACGGCTTACAACAGTAGCAGACGGCACTCCTCGTTGGAATAAAACCCCAGGCTCCAGCGACCCCGCTAACGGCGACTCACTCCGCGGCGCGGCTCCAAGGACGAATCATCAAGGCTAGAGTTCACGGATACACGGTCCACATAGGATCTAGCGACATGGACGTCGATAACACAAGGTGGATTGGTAGGCACCTGGTCTAGTAACCCTCTTCTCCCAATACTGCATGGACCTCCCTAATAGATGGTCACCTGGTCTAGGAACCCTCTGTTCCCACTACTGTATGGCCATCCGCAATAGGTGGACACGTGGTCTAGGATTCCCCTTTTAATACTACTGTATGGAACAGTATCAATATATGATTGGCCGTGAATTATATAACGTATGTACGAGGTTGTGAGAGACTATGCTTATGGAGGTGTGGATGGATAATCGTTTATGGTACGATTTATTGGGTAGGTGTATATATATCAAGCTCTAGACCTAAGCCTATAGCTTGTGTTATCTCGGTTGTGTGTTTAAGTACGTGTACGCATGAATAATTGTTTATGTAGGATCTGTGATTGATTTGGTTTAGCTGCACCCTCTTCACAGAGACGAGCATTCCCTACCGGTTACAGCTATATCGTGATCATTAACCGCAGTGCTGTACCCGCACGACTATGCTATACGGTCGAGTCAGGTAGAGAGGAAGTTAAGATATGGCCACGCTGTCAACACTAACGCCGTCAGTTATTTCTCAGAGCTAGACCTGCACGATTGTGCTATATGGTCGTCTCAGGTAGAGATAGGAATAACCGTTAACGATAAGTGTCTATACTCTAATTTCCCAGTGCTGTACCCGCACGAATATGCTATACGGTCGAATCAGGTAGAGATGAGATTCGAGTAAACGCAACCCGGACGTATGAACGTGAGTGTGTGTCAATGTGTGCTATTAAATTCGGCGGCGGCTTTTTTTCAATTCGGCGGCCTGGTCACGGCCCTTCTCCGGCCCGGGGGTGGCAATGTATAAGATTTTTTCTCGCACTATATTTCGACGTGCTCTCACCTCGAGATTTCTGGTAGTCTGCCTTGTTTTAGCGGGAGCTTGTCTTGTATCTGGACTTCGCTGAGAAAATATGGCTATGGAGGAACAAACCATAATTCATAACGGACGTACCTGGTAAATCTCAGCCCCAACTCTCTCTAGTTCACACGACGACCGCAAAGTTCACTGTCCTATATTTGCATATCGCCCAATACTTCCGTCTTCTTGACTGACGTCATCAACAACAAAGCAAGCGAGCTTCACCAGGGCCCCTATCGCCGTCTCAGCTGATCGTTTGAGGCAATTTCACCAGGATCGCGGCAATGTCTGTCTCCAGAATCGTTGTAGTTTATTCTAGGAAAAATACAGCGTTGAATTCCATTAGGTAAGTGAACCGCACACGTAAACACAAGCCACTTTCGTTTTCAACTATAGGCACATGTCATACATCGGCTGTGATTTATTAAAGGGGAACCCAAGGGGTCGCTTGCATATCTGCACTTTCGTTGCACCTTATTACTCTGAGGGTGACAGGTCGAAAAGGTACATTGGTCGCCTGGTGACCAGATCTTCTATGGTTACTCCGACCATAAGTTGTATTGTCAGATAGTGACCATAAAACATATGGTCGGGAGCAACCATATTTTTTATGGTCGGTTCAACAATATCCTGCTAACAGTGCTGAATTACTTGTCTTTTTGAGAGGGAGTGATTGAGTGAGTGAATAGAGTTTAACGTTGTTTTCAACATTTTCTTTCAGCTATATCACGACGGGGAAGGGAAGGGAGGGGAGAGGCGAGGGTATCTACTTGTCCAGAGCAGATCTAATGTCTTTTTAGGACATTCTATAGTACATTCCAGGTAAAATACAAATATTGGTGTTCTGCTGATATACCCTTCTGGGAATCGAACTCGATATCAGGCGCAAAATTACCAGCAGTAAACGCTCTATACTACTCATCTTCACAACGTTAGGTTCTATTTGTGAGCTAAAGGCGAACCGTTGACCATCTTGCATAGCAGACCGCGTTCCGCCCACATTCCAGTTACGTGACCTAGAAAAACTGCGCTGATGGTAAAATACGTTAGGGTTTTACTTTCTGTGCTAAACTATTCGGTGATGACGAATGTAAAATATATAATCCAAGCACGCATACCAATAAAATATTAATGGATAGATCAGTGAAAGTTTGTAGAAATCCGTGCGTTATTTCACCCAATCCAAGTCCTTCAGTGGGAAGGTGAGATCGGATACACTGACACATCAGTGTTGTAGCAAGGATGTATACTACTTGACTATATTCCTCAACATCGGAATTGAGATGACCCAATATAGTCTCTTAAATTCAAAACGACTTGGATTCCATTTTTATGAGAGAGTATACTATATCCCTTAGTCATAAGATTGGACGGCATCACATCCAGAAAAAAAATGTGGTAACTATCACCCCGAAAAGGTGGTGAGTTAGAGCCATCGCCTTTTTTTATGGTCACCTTTAACAATGATGGTAATCACCTCTGAAGAGTGATGAGCAATGATTGTGAATTTAGGTCATCACCTCTTAAGGATGATAGCTGTCACCATTTAAATGTGATGGCCCTAACTCATCAGCTTTTAAAGGTAATGGCCAGGACTGATCACCATTTAAGGGTGATGGCTCATCACCTTTTTTTCTTTTTTATGAACATATACTGTACAGGAAATGGTCGAACCGACCATAAAAATATGGTTGCCTGCGACCACAAAATTTATGGTATAGACATGACGTACCATATGTTTTAGGGTCACTATCTGACCACACAACTTATGGTCGGAGTAACCATAAACGGTCTGGTCACCAGGCGACCAGATATTTTATGGTCGCCCCGACAGCGAATTATATGGTCGAGTTGACCATACAATATATGCTCGCTCAAGCAAAATTATGGTCGAAAGATTCTTCCGACCACATATTTAGTGGTTAAGAGCAACAATAAGAAATACCATACTTTTTGTGGTCAGAGCCGACCATGCAAGGTCTTGTGCAAGGTATATAAATGGTTAGCCATTTTATACCTGGAGGTACCATTAAGTTATAGTCGGGGTGCTACAGAAAATAACAGTAAGGTATAATCCATGGTCAAGTGTAGTTAAGGGGTGCAGTCAAGTCATGGCGAAAAGTAATACGCTATAAACTCCAATAAACATGATAAATCAGATTGTTTTAAGCAGAATACTTTAGTTTTATTCTTTGACATACAACACGCATTCATACATTATGTATTTAGCACTATCAAAACTTATACAGAAATTTACATTTATCTATACATCCCGCTCACTTCTTTACCAAGTTTACTGTCTATATATATGGTTTTACGAGGCTTTCGTGTTTACAGTCCTTTTTGTTGTATCCCGGCAGGCTATTGTTCTCTTCGGTCCTGTGTTTTTACACAAAAGATGGACGGCAAATTCTCACCTGAACACATCGACACGATTCAAACATATGCAGCAACATCCTGCTCACTTCTTTAGTCTGTAGTTTGGCAATTCTTTAATTATTATCTTATGTAAAGTCCTTGATTGTTGTATCCAGACAGACTATTGTTAAACTATAGTCATGTGATTAATAGATATAGCATAGCGCACACATTCTCACGTCACCACATCAGCACTATTGAAACATATTTACAGTAACATGAAAACATCCCGCTCATTTAGTTAGTCTGCAGTTTGTCAATACTTACTTATTTACAGTCCGTTGTGCTTGTAACCAGACAAGTGGTATATAGAACACCGTTCGACGCGAATTCGCCTCACTGCGCATGCGCGAGATCCCGCCCAAAACGGGCGTTCGCAGGTCTGTCTGCGCAGGAGTTTTGCGCAAGTATGACGTTACTTTCGGTTTGGGTGAATCGGGCGTGACCTGGGTAGGGTTGTTTGACCTCTATGTGGGTCGAATGGGGAAGATAGGAATGCATGTACTGACCTGTATCCAGTCCTTTCATAGGTGTACATGCGGGTACTTTTATGATTGAATGATAGCAATGCATGTGGGATTTCTCCATGCCTTGTCGCGACGTAAGCGCGATATGACTGGATAATGATTAAATTGAAATGATAAATTTAAGCTACGAATAATTATTTATTTATTTTATTCGCTATGAATTATTTTTCATACTTTTCAGTCTGAAAACATTTGGCTAAGTGATTCTATACTGCCCTATTGGAACATAGATATTTATGTACTGCAGTGGCCTGGTCTTTATGACCTGGTCATGCCTTGCACTGGTTATATATAGGTCCCCCAACACTGGACAATGACAGATCACACTAGCCAGTGACCAGCACAGCATGTTGCTGTTTGTACTGAGAGACAACTACAGACAACCTGGATATTACTAACTGTCTGAAATTACATGTACTTGTGTCACGATGACCTAGACTGGAGATACCAATATGGTCAGTGGTTGTGTTTGCATATTCAGTGACAATTTACGTGAACTTGGAATATGATGGATTACTACAAAACTTCAGTGACAATTTACGTGAACTTGGAATATGATGGATTACTACTAAACTTCAGTGACAATTTACGTGAACTTGGAATATGATGGATTACTACAAAACTTCAGTGACAATTTACGTGAACTTTGTGTCGTTCTTGACTTTGTATCGTTCGTGAACTTTGTGTCGTAACGTGAACTTTCTGTAGTTACATTTTTTGAGTCTTTATTTATCACGACGCGTGGATACGCGATTTATGACTAAGTGTGTTTATGTTCAGTGAATTAAATATGGACCAATTATATTGCATACTCAGACTTCCAACTTCTACTTACCGGTAAATATGTAGCTTGCTCTCGCTACATGCCTCTTGGTCCCGTCGGGGACGTCGGGGTACCTATGGTAGGATTTCGTTGACGTCCGTGCGTCAATCCGGGTACCAGCATTTCGCTGCAATGCATGGAGTGTATGTGGGTTTTTCATGCCTTTGGGTCCCGTCGGGGACTTGGGGCACCTACAATAAGATTTCGGTGAGGTCCACGCGTCCATCCGGGTACTAGGATTTCGCCGACGTCCGCGCGTGCATCCGGGTTCTTCTATGTAGGTGTATAAAAGTCGGGATATTCATGGCATTGCTTCAATCATTGGCCTACCTGACCTGAGTCACAGCCTGAGCCAGCCTGAGCCTGACCTGACGAGAGGAGCTAATACCAGTGGATATATCTCAGCCTGCCTTACCAGTGGAGGAATGGACTCATCCGACTGAGCTAAGCTTCTGCAGCACCGTGTCAAGCTCACGGGCGATATATGTGATCTGCTCCTGGTGGAAAACATAATCCTTAAACACGGTGGGGAAGATGTCACGGCGAAGAAAACCAATTCGCGACAAAACAGAACCCTCATCGACGCTCTACCACGCCGCGGTCCCTTAGCATTTCAGGCCCTTCGTGGAGGCGCTGAAGAAGACGGGGAATGAAGGAATAGCGTCTGTACTTCAGCCAGAAGAAAAATTCTTACTCTTCGACTACGACATCTCCGAAGAGAGTACAGGTGCCAAACGTGCGCAGGAAGAGTCCGGTCCACCTGCGAAACGTGCTCGTCCCCGACTAGCACCTTTAATAATGCCTCAGCAAGTGCCTGAGCAAGTGCCTCACAAGCAGAGAAAGAGGTGCTACTCCCTACGTTTGTGCAGCAGGTGAATGACATCATCCAGCAGGCCTACCAGGCGGCCCAGATTAACACTAGGAAGCTCACTCCCTATTTAACTGTAACCGTGAAAGATGAGCAAGTGTACTTTAATGCATCAGCCTGGGACGACAAACCACCTAAGCATATCGCCTTGACGTTTGAGACATGGACAAGTGTACGGCGAATTTACACAGCCATCAATGCGGTCATTGAGGATCAGGGGAGCGACCAAGCGGGGGACGACGTGTTCCTCGCTTGTTTTATGTTCAACAACATTCTGCTGGTGCATATTCGTAAATGGAAGTTGAAGAAAGTTACCCGTATTCTCTTACATGCATACGTGTCTGGTCATTATGGCACCGTCAGACGCACTGATGACTGAGGCGCTACACGGCAACAACGAGACGTAAATCGCGGAGGCATTGCAAGCTGCCTGTCCACCGAGAATTCCACGTGAGCAGATTGCTGCCTTCATGTACGTGCATGAGGGCAATACAGACATGGAAGACTTCAAACAAGTCTTGTTGGCTAAATATTGAACATTCAGACATTACCGCATTCCTACATTCTATGTTAATTCTATGTTCATTTTTACCGTCATGGTGCTACAGTACTATTAGAAAATTGATCCCCAAGAGCCTACCGTGGTGAAAACCTAATGTTCATTCTACCGTGGTGTTAATACTATTAGAAATTCAACTACGGTGTGTCAGTGTTCACTCTATGCATGGTGAAAACCTTATGTTCATTCTACCGTGTTGTTAATGAAGAAATTCAACTAGTGTATGTCAATTTTTACTCTATGCAGGGGAAAGGGGTGGGAGCTCATGTTTTTTTGGTGCTTAGTTAGAAAGTCCCTCTTTCGGAAGTAATTTTGTGGCCCTGATAAGGATTGGCCATCATACCGTCAGTTCACGACCGGAAGATTCTTTTAATCTTTGAGATGTTTCCCCGACACACAGGGCACCGTAAAGTCAGACGAAAGTCTTCGCGGTCTCCGCAGCGGCACGACCCGGCATTGCCTAATAGGCCTAGTACACATATAGCACACAGGGCCAGGTGGCCACAAGGAAAAAAAGTACGTCGTCTCATCGTCCTGGCAGATGATACAGGTTGATTTCTGTAGCTATGTATCCAGTCGGAGGCGTAGTTTAGCCTTTTCCGCTTCTAATTGAATGTGTTGCCTCATCCGTGCCAACCGGGTGACTTCCGGTGGTGTTATGGGAGCCGTTGTTGTGGTAGCTATCGTTGTGGTAGCCGTCGTCGTGGGAGGCGAAGCTGTAGTTGCTGGTAGTGGATCCATGCTGCGAGTGTTTAACCACCCCATCTTTTCAGGAGATGCCGCCTGTATATCTTCTATGTCTGTATCATCATCATCGAGAGTGTCGTCTATCTCTACCCGTTCTTGTAACTCTATCTCTCCTTGTCGGACGATGAGTCTGGGATCTTGACCTGTGGAAGCTTGGACAGCCACGAAGCGGTCCGTCAAAGCTTGAGCAGCAAACTCTACTTCAGCCACAATGCGTTGCACCGTAGATCTAGCCTGTCTAGTATTTTCATCTCCGTCCCTCAAAGCCTCGGTAGGCTCTCTCGTGTTGAACGTGTTGAAGAGTGAACGTCTAGCATCAGCCATGGTTGGAATGAGTGTGAGTAGCAGACGACAGCCAGCCTAGTTTTTTATACTCTATCGCTCACGACCCGTATGCATGCGCGGAAGTCGTCGAAAGCGGTTCTGTCTCAAGGGCGTTTCGGCCAGAAAGACAAAATGGCCCTGTGTTTTCTGCGCGATGTTCGAAGCGGGCTAAATTTTCAATACTCGAGCGTTGATGCCTAAAACAACTTTAAACTTGAACCTTGGCAGGTTATACTGTATCCCTGAAAAATTACGAAAGCTAACGGATGGATAAATATAATTTTCCATCGTTTTCCCGGTTTCAAAGGGCGAATTTAACCTGTATGGGTGCGTCGAAAGCTCGGTAATTTTGAAATAAACCGGTCTACGTCTCTAAAAACACTTTAGGTTTCACCCTAGAGAAGGTTATTATGTGATCCTGAAAAATTTACGAGGTTTATCGATGGGGAAGTGTGATTTTTTTTCATTCCAAACCCTCTACTGTTAACACACAGCGGGACCCAATGTGTGTACAGCTATGGCGTGAATGGCGAAAAGGACTAACAGGGACATATATCCCACTTGGGATGTTATATCCAAGTTTGGATATTGAAATATATCCTAATTGGGATATTTTGATCGATTTTCATACTAAACCACAATGACGAATTTCAGCATCCAAAGTACAAAAACAAGATAGAATTTACTTCACAAAACTACCAATGATATTGCCTAATTTTCCTGACTTTTTCTCGCCGAAGTTACTCTCTCTGATATTGAAATTACGTGCATTATTTTTTCGTGTTGTTGATGCAGTATACTTCCCATCAATCACCACTGTTGTGTTTTCCTTCTCATTCACCAAACGCTATATAGAAGATCTTCTCGTTGTGGATAATCGCTACATAAATGACGCAGTGAAGGATATATATCCACTTTCACTGGATTTGAAGGAAACTACAGATAGCCCTACAGGCACATCATCGACTTTATGACAAAAGAGATGGTTACAATTTCGGCATTGTAAACTATCCCTTTCTGAACAGTAATATTCCAGTGGGACCTGCATATGGCGTATACATCTCGCCTAGTAGCATTTTCTAGATCCTGCGTTAAATGTGACGATTTTAATCAACGTCACAAAACATTCTTGCAGAAACTTATAAAACAGGGTTATTCCACCAAGCGCCTCCACTCAAACTTTCTCAAATTTGGCGATATATATCGCATGCTGATAGCAAAATACGATCGTAGCGTGCCAGATCTATGGCGTTACGTTTCGTACCTTGTGTCTAATTCCGCTTAACCCGGGGCTACGGGCCGTATGAACCCATGTACTTCAAGATCCTCATGGTGCTCATATGAACAATCACAATCAAAGCGTCACTGAGATACATCATTCTCTAGATAACGACTTTACAACGATTATTATGGATTAAGAAACTGATCAGCGATACGGATTTTATATTTTTGGAACATCATGATGTCTTGTCGGCATCATTGAAAACTGTTGACCGCTTCACTCTTGCAGGAAACTAGGCTATGTGTATGTATACTATGAGTGTCTTTTTGAATTTGGTGCTAATACTGGTATATGGATATGGAATAGGTCATTGGATTATGGACGCGGATATTCTTTAATGGGCGACGGCTGAATTATGAATGACGGACTAGCCGCGTGTATATTTAAACAAGCAGAATAACTAGGAGAATATGCCAGCTAAAAAATAGAATTATAAAAAAAAATATCCAAAGTGGGATATTTTATCCCAATTGGGATGTATATCCCAGTTAGTCTTTTTCCCTGACCTGTTGTCCAGCCATTCAGTGTGACGGATGCTATTTCTCTGGAGCCACTCATCGAGCAAAGTCATTACGTTGAGTGGGCGCGTCTACAACGTCCGAACACCAAATGGACTGTGATACCACCTCTCAGGCAGTAACCTGGCTAGCGAGGTAAGCACTAAAGATCTATATTTTCATTGAATGCAAGATTTATCTAGATATGATAAATTCTCGATTTTCCGTCACCACAAACGCAAAGCTTTGGGCAAAACAAATATGGCGGCTATACGTGTGCTCAAAAATCCATCTCAAAGCAATCGGAACGCCTTACGAGCTGAGACTTCATGATTAAATCGTAAAATATATATACTTCGTAACCTTAGTTCCATTCGTCATGAAATCATTTATAAATAGTTCATTCGAGCACTTTTTATGACCTATAGTAAAACGAAGATGACAGCCGTTTTGGTCGCAATGATTTATGCGAGAGCCGGCTCAATCAATCAATTTCTCCGCAAATATCAAGCATCCAGACTTGTTACGTCAGGACAATATTCTCTTATGTGAGTATTTCATGCAGGAATTTATGCAATTTCCTTCCGTGATAAACTCACACTTTACCGAGGGATTGGGACAAAACGGATTTGTCTGCGCTGTAGGTCACGTGGTGTAAACAGTCCCCCACCTTTTTTAGAATCGAGACTTCTCCGGGTGTAAACCTCTTCCCGTTTTCAGCGGATGCATTCGTGCTCAAACTAAAGCCCCTCAACATTTATTTGTGAAGTAGTTCAAAATTTTCCACTAAATCGTTAACTTTGCCGAGCAGATCAAGCCTTTCATGAAATATCGGTACCTGAATTTTAAAAAACTTTGACCTAGATCTTTTTCTGTGGTATTTTATGTTTTTAATTGAACAAAGTTGGATGCGTTGGTCACACTTTGAAAATTAACATCTCAGCAAAGAGAACACAACTTATGCAATGTTTTTTTCTTGGATCCGAATAACCATGCCAAATTTCTAATCCCAATGATGAATACTTATCCAAAAAAAAACGATTCACTTATAAGACTAGAGAAATCGAGTACCATAATGGAATTAATGGGATAAACAGATTAGGGCCTGTTAACTTATAGTAAGGACATCAGCAGTGCTTGTGTGAGACAAGTGTAAATGGCTGGCTCAGTTGCAAATTACTGAGAGAACAAATAGCTTATCAGCAATCTCCCTTGGTACACAGGCAGATTGGAATATATACATGTATATCCTAAACCAGTATAGCTTTTCAGTTAATTTTTGCATTATAATCTGTATAAATTTAGATAGCTTGACCAATTGGGGTGCATATTTTGTTTTACATAAGCCAGATAATTAAATAAAAACTAGGATACTACTTGTAATAGTATTCTTTTATATAGATTTTCCTGGAGTTTCAAAAGATGGACAGACAAGCAAATAATGAATTCCAGCTCATCACCAATAGAATTTTGGTCTCAGAATTCACACAATCTTTTTCTTTCGGAATATAGGGTAGTGCATTAAAATTTTAAAGTGGCCTTTGGACATGAATCTATCAGTCCTGCTTCATCTCTGTCACTCCAGTAATGAATTAGATTGGTTAAAAATCTCCCCTGAAGTCGCAGAATTGAATAAATCTAAACACTGGCATGAAAAAGTGAACAGACAATTGTCATTCCAAGATGGAGGAAAAATTGGAAGCGAAATACAATATAAAAATAAGCTGCCAAAAATAATGAAAAACTATAAAAACATACGCCTGTGGCAAAGGGAAAGTGCCCGAATTGCAATTGTAAACTAAACAAGCAGCCAGAGGATGCTAGGTCCCCCGCCAAAATGGCAGC
This sequence comes from Hanleya hanleyi, assembly GCA_036873755.1. Lineage (NCBI taxonomy): Eukaryota > Metazoa > Mollusca > Polyplacophora > Lepidopleurida > Hanleyidae > Hanleya > Hanleya hanleyi. The sequence goes on along the minus strand of JAVTVY010019359.1, from coordinate 10,953 downwards.
AATATTTATAAGCGCTGTCGGTTTCAGAAGATATTCATGAGGATGGCAACAGCTACTTCACAGGCGTAAGAAGCAGAGGGGTCTTTCCACCTTCCCAGGTTTTGAGATCAACTCCGAATGGCTGACTGAATGTTGATTGCTACTGTGATATATTTTCTTTACCATGTAGCATGAAAATTATGTAACCGAAATGCAACCCCAAGAGACAACTCTTGGCATATTATCTGCAAACTAAATTTGACAAGAATATGAAGGCATCCTCAACCTATTGCCCAGAAACCAAATTTAGACTTTGCCACAAGGAGTCACCACCTGTAGGTGCAAGCAGGCAAAACACAATCCCAAATGACATCTCATGTCATGGTATCGGCATATGAACTTTGAGACTCTGAAGAGGGGTCCTCAAGTTATTGCCGGTACTAGATGCCCACCGGTGTTCATGTTATTTGGGGCGGGTCACATATGAATACAAAATTTGAGAATAATCTGATGAGCAGTTGCCAAATTATTGCTCGGAAACAAATTTTTCCACCAGGAGACGCCACCTGTAGGCAGAAGCTGGAAAAATACAATCCCAAGGAACATGGTATCGTGGGGACATGTAAATTTGAGAAGAATCCGATGAGGGTCCTCAAGTTATTGCCCAGAAACCAAATTTAGATTTTGACACCAGGTGACGCCACCTCTAGAAGAATCCGATGGTCAGTTCTCAAGTTATTACCCGGAAACGAATTTGTGGCGCCACCTGTGAGTGCAAGTGAGCGAAAGGCAATCCCAAGCAACAACTCCTGGCATGGTAAATGCATGCCAAATTTGAGAAGAATCCGATGAGCCGCAACGTTTCTCATGTTACTCAGAAAGGTACATATGTAGGATATTTCAAAGAAATTCGACCAAGTGTTTCTAAGTTATCACTTGCAGCATGGAATAATGGAATGAACTCTAGTGGCGCCACCTCCGGGTGGATTTTGCTGAAACGCACCACCAACGGTGTTTTGTCGCAGGGAATGCATTTACCAAATATTCAAAGAAATCCGACAAATTGTTCGAAAGTTATCGCTCGCGAAGGATTTGAACAAACATGAACGGACATGCATTAAAGATTGGAACAAGACCCAGTGGCGCCACCTACAGGCGGATCTTGCTGAAACGTAATGCAGATGCCAAATTTCGGAGGAATCCGACAAAGCATTTAGGAGTTATCGCTTACGCAGTATTTGCACGGACATGCACTAAATATTGGAACAAGACCCAGTGGCGCCACCTACAGGCGGATCTTGCTGAAACGTAATACGAACAGACGTCTTGTCGCAAAGAATGCAGATGCCAAATTTCGGAGGAATCCGACAAAGCCGTTAGGAGTTATCGCTTACGTAATATTTGCACGGACATGCACTAAAGATTGGAACAAGACCCAGTGGCGCCACCTACAGGCGGATCTTGCTGAAACGTAATACCAAGAGACGTATTGTCGCAAAGAATGCAGATGCCAAATTTCGGAGGAATCCGACAAAGCATTTAGAAGTTATCGCTTACGAAGTATTTGCGCGGACATGTCCGTGCATGCACGGACACATAGAAACAAGACCCAGTGGCGCCACCTACAGGCGGATCTTGCTGAAACGTAATACCAAGAGACGTCTTGTCGCAAAGAATGCAGATACCAAATTTCGGAGGAATCCGACAAAGCATTTAGAAGTTATTGCTTACGAAGTATTTGCACGGACATGTCCGTGCATGCACGGACACATAGAAGCAAGAACCATTTAAAGTCCCCGGCCGCGTTGCGGCGGGGGACAACAAGTGCACAAAATGTTGAATTAGTTTTCAATATAAACATATGAAACTTGGCCTAGAACTCTTTCATAACACCAAATGGTTGGGGCTCTTCGTTTGTTGAGGTAGATAACTCTACATCCTGTATGTAACGTATTTGCATGAGCTAGACCAGGAGGGTCTGCAAGGAGGAAAGCACCAGTCCATACTGAAATACTTAAATCAATGTCAGCTACTGTACAGATAATTTGACTCATCTGAACATCAATTGCAATAAATCTAAATTTATTTACAGAAACACTATTATTTTTTTTTCATTTAGCAATGTTCAAAAATGGGAATTTAGCTCTTAAAACTAAAGCTACCCCGAAAAATGGTCAAAAGTTTTCAAAAACATTGCTAAAGTTTTCAAACAATTCCGTGTGGAGGAGTCCTAGCTATCCGCATATGAAATAAAACATGGTAACACAAGTTTGGCGCGAATATGTGACAAAATGTGTTATTCTATCCTCGGGATAAAGATAAACTGTGTATATTGGCGAGAGAGCAGTTATTCATCTCGTCTACGGCTGAACCTATTTCTGGTTGCCGTTTATACTTCAGGACTCAAGAAAGTAACTTGGTGACTGCTCCAGCCAAGAAGAATAAAGCAAAATTCGCTTACTTTCTGCGCAAGGTGTTTGCAGATTGATCAAACGTAAACTGATCCTGTGTGTAAACTATATATTTTAGGAATATTTTTCCCAGTTTTAGAAATATATTACAAGACAAGAAAATGTGAAGAAAAAAAGAGAATATGCCCGATGTTCAGAATGCGAACACGTGGTTAGTCTAGTACCTTGACCTACGACCTTCAATTTGGCTTACGGCTTACAAGTGGGAATTTGCAGAATTATCTCCTCTTCATTGTCGAGTTTTTGTCTCCCTCTCCAGACCCTCGGTGTGCTGAATATTCATTAAAGCGGACATCTGCACGATATTGCGACCAAACGAATAACGATCATAATCAGAATAAATTGCTTTACGCGTTCAACGTTGTTGTTCGGTCATTGAGCAACAGGCAGTATAATTAGTCCGATCATTTAGTACCATATTTGAAAGCAGAAGTATTACAAATATGGCGATTGCGGAATATATATTCTATGTATGAAATCTTATGTTCTCCGTTTTTACTATTTTGTGTGTGAAACAGGTAGGTTAGAAATATACTCACTTGAATTCATTTGACAAAATATGGTACGAATCTACGGGACATTTTCACGCATGCGTAGAAAACAATTTGTTCAGATTCAAAATTCCAGGCTGACGTGTTTGACTCGATCCATGACAATCTTGGCATTATATGTGAGTATTTCCCTTCCAAATACACAAATGAATACATGCTTTCGCGCAACAACGATACAATTTATTGATTTTGTTGAAATAAGGCCCAAAGCATTTTCCAGGTAAACGGATGGGGACCGATTGTTCTGACAACACATTGTTTACTTCCGGTAAACCACCCTAATTTGGAATATCCTTCCACCGTCCCATTTCCATAGGAAATTGATGATCTACAGCTCTAAAGTTAGTATAAGCTATTCTTATCAACAAAACGTTAAAAATGTCTGATGGGGATGGAAATCGAAGACAGCCTCAGAATATGAGAGGGTTACTGAACTTTTTGTACGGAATTGACAGCGAGAGAATACTATGACTTCAAATTTTTCAGAAATAATAATATGAGGTAGCTAAATTTTCAATCTGATTAAAAACAGATCCACTTTTTTTTTCAATTTTTGGTACTTTAGAATCTCGCTTTTTAGCAAAAATTATATCAAATGATGTTCAAATGGTGAGATATAATGGGGCCTCATAAAGGTTGTGAAATAATTTCCATGCTAACGTTTTTACACATTATTATTGATCATATCTTTGTCATGTCCTCTTAGTTACTGAGGAACGTTTGTCAATTGATGACCAATAGATATATTTTGAGATAGTATCCCTGATCTATTTTTCCCCGATATACATGTATGGTACTCAAAATGCAGGGTATGACAATGCCATTCATGGCAGTCATCGGTTATGGTAATACCAGTACTGTGACAATAAGAACTAGGCCCATCGGCTTATACAGGGATCTATTATTCTGGGTATTTTATTCAAATTCATCAACCTGCTGACTTGGCTGTATTGCACTGGCGAGTACACGCTGATCTTGAATCTTGGAGGTGGCCCAATTTCGGCAAAGACTCTGGTTGCACGGTGCTGCAATATAATATTTTTTCATAAATTTAAGGGTCCACTGCATGCATTACAACGTTGTTGTTGAAGACACGGGTTGGTGTCATGCTAAAAAAGATCCAGTATCTCTGAAATAAATCACAGGAACGTCAGACTTAACACTTAATTTGGGTTGCCCTGGTGCAATTAACCGGTCAATATTTAAATAATACACCCAGGAAATAAGCAATCAGAGATTGCTTAATTGTATACCCCCCATTCCGCTTTAGTCCAACACTGCCCGACCATTGTTCTGTTCTGTATTAACCGAGATCCAACGTGGACAAATGTATTTCCCAGTCAGTCAGGTTTGAGGAACCAAGGGCCATAACTCTTGAAAATATAACCGAAATGCAGAGAAGCTTCACGCTGCATAACTATTGGGTAGTGATCATGCAAATTTCATAAATGTCCATATAATATTAACCGAGATCCAGCCCGATCAAGTCCCAATTAACAAAGATTTCAAGAACAAAAGGGCCATAACTCGCGAAACACGGAGAAATATAAGCGAAACACGGAGAAACTTCATGCTGCACTGGTCAAAGCAAAGCACTGGTCACATATAATCTCAAAAATTTTGAGAATTTCTTAAACAGATTGAAATTGACAAAGTTCACACCTGGTTGGCATCAATATTACATCTACTAATACTCAACTACATGTTTGCGAAGTTTGAGCTTGATGTGATTTACTATTTTCAATTTTGAAAAGTGATACAATGTCTTAAAAAACAACAATATCACACTAAAATTCTAACCGACCCCTAAGGGCGTAGATCACGATCATTTCTAAACAAACACCTTCAGTAATAACTTGTCAGGCTATGACAAGCTGTCAGGGGACATGGACCTTTTTGGTCGAATTTTTAGGTTGATAACCCGTGTCATTTATCAAGAAAATGGCTTTTAGGTTGATAACCCGTGTCATTTATTTTGAAAATGGCAAATTCTCTGATGAGCCATGCATCCCACAGTGGCAATGATGCTTTTGTGAAAAGTTCATTTACATATTTTTAAGGTGTTGACAGTGAAGTCGGTGAGACGAAATAAGTTGGGAACAAGAATGAATGGATTGAAAATAATTTTTAAACGGAAACGGGATAAGATCTTTTTGGCCTGTGTCGAATGGGGGAGGGGGATTGGGAGTGGAGATGGGAAATATCCCTGGAGGTTCATATCTACCGTAAGGCATTTATAAGGTAGCCTTTTGTTGGAAGTGAATACGGATTTATTCATGAGAATACCACATGCATAATCTCCTGTCCATGGAGACCCCTTGGCTATCCACCCATTGAATCTGAAAGGCCCAATTTGTTTCCATAGTAGGCTCCAGTCCAACTCACATTGGAGCGGGTGGTTCAGGATGGGTTCAAGTTTTTGTTGCTTCAATGCATTTTGCTGAGAAGCAACAGGAACTTGATAATGTGATGTCTAGCACTGCAATATCACTTGTCTTTATTGCACCATGTAAGCGTCCTGTCTGTGTCTTGTGCGCTGTCCTCGATGTTTTAGGTTTTGGGTGGTGCTTAGTTGCTTCGTCGTGATATAGCTGAAATATTGTTGAAAGTGACGTTAAATTCTATTCACTCACTCACTCATTCACTCACTTTGGAAGAGCTATGCACATAAATGGTTGAATTGTGGTTGCAGATATAGATGCTTTACTGTTATCATATTTTGAGGTGTCCAGCCAACTTTTTTTGAAATTCAGCCTGTTTTGAAGAACTCCATAGATGACATTGTCATTACCCCATAAGGGTATGGAAATAATCATGATCTACTCCGTTAATTAAAAAATAATAATAATAATAAAATAATGATGCCGTGGCTCCAATCCCAGAAGATTATTCAAGATGCCAATATGTGTCATGGTTGTTGTTGCACTGTGCCATTTCTGGTTTTATCCGTCAAAGTTCACCATATGCTTTGCTAATCTTTGGCGTTTGCATTAATTTTCAAGTCCATTGTGTTCCCTGAGTATAGGCGCAACCTGTTCCGTAATTTTCAAGTCAAACATTCAAATCTGCGGACAAACGGTAAGCGCAACGTCCATGGTAACTGCCCGTGTAAGCAAGTCACAATTATCTTTGGATTAAAATACTGACTGGAAAGGTTATAATCAGCCTGTGTTCTCCGAATTAAAAATTAGGAATCGTTGAACTTGTTCTGGTTTCATTTTCGACAGGTCATAACTTCGCATAGCTTTGGACTTGGAGATGTTGCCAGACATGTACAGTCGATATCATCAAATCGTGTCACTCAAGCATGTGTCAGTGAAGTTTGTTTTATTTATCCATCAGTTTTGCCTTTAAGTGAATCATGCGCAAATCAAGTGTTGAAAATTGGTGTCTTCATAACCCAGAGCGAGATCGAACGAGTAAAACGAGATACACACGTGGACAAAATGATAGGAAAAGTGCACGCACTCGCCCCGGCAGCACTGGCCAGTCTACGATATCACGCGCCTCACATTCCCACGTTTACACGCCCTGCATACCAAACGGCTGCTCCAACTTCCGCCGGAGGGTCAACTTCCGCCGGAGGGAAGGGCGTGAAAAATGGTAGGACAACTTGTTGATTTTTACGTTGAAATGTCAGAACCATACCCTATCAACAATATCACATTGTCTCAGTCGTTAGATGGTACGTTTATTTAACTAGCTGACGTATTTTTGAGAACGAGATAATTCTAAATAGACAATTACATCCATTAGAAGCCGAATCTAGAAACCTTTCTTAGAAAAACTACATCAAATATGTATTTTATCTAATTAATCAAGACTATACCTACGATCGTTGTGTAGAACGAGGTTGCATTTTAATGGCAAGATAATATTTATATGTGAAGAGAAGAATTTCGATGATTTTGAGACTCCTGAATATGACCTGTGCGGAAGTGGTGAAACAACATACGGCGGAGTGAGATCTGATTACCGCCGGAGTTAATAATAATATGATAGAGTTACCGCCGGAGTATCTTACAGGCACGGCGGAGCGGGGGAAGGGGCTACGGGGGTTGAAGCCCCCCAATAATTTGAGCAGGAAAAAATAAATAAACACTACACTAAAGTTTTGATAGTTTTCTAGAGAGAATGGCAAATGTGATGCGGTAAAAAGCCTACTATTATCAGAATGCAGCAGGGCGTAGCATTTTGCATTTGTAAATTCGATAATTTTCTAGGTTGTCCGTCTGTATAAGTCTTATGAGGGTCTCAAAAATAAATCATGAAAGCTGAACCGAAAGTGTTGGATATCTTAAAGTTTTAAGAAATGGACAGGCCATGAAAATGAAAAGCAAACGAACTACGCAGTTTTGATAGCTTCCAAGTTGAAGAAGACTTTAATCGGTCCAGAGCGCCAGTGAATTTGATAGCGGCTCTGAGCACCGACCGTGAATTAGTAACATGTGCGTTCATATGCATGATGCCGTTTGATGTTCACGTTATTTTATCAACGAAACAAAAAATTAGTTTTCTTCATACGAATTCGTTGTTCGTTTGTCCAACTTGTCATGCACGCTAGGTTGTTTCTGGGTGCATTCTACCTTTCCCGGTCCGTACCGGACCTTGCGATTAAGCTTCCGGCGGCCCCTGGCCTAAAGTGATAGGATAGTGGCCGTACCACTTTGAATTTGCTTCCGACGCCCCTGTACCTTAACCCTACCAGGCCTGGGGGGGGGGAGCACTTTACGCCCCTCCCCCCTTGTTGTTTTTTTGCTTGTATCTGCGGAACGAAAAAAGATTGAGAGCTGAAACTCCGTGACTTTTCCGATTATCATATTGGGATAATTTTGAACCTATTTGTATGACCCCCGAGCAGAAGATCATGGGTAAATTCAAAATGGCAGACATTGGGGGTACCAGAAAAGTGATGTTTTCGCCACAGTTCTTCAAAAATTACCCAAAAATTCGCATATTGATTCAACGCGATTCTATGCATTTTACTGAAACCATATGTCTTAGCATCACCAAAAAACATCCCCTGGTTTTTCCCGCTCCCTCCCTTCCCCCATTAACCCTACCAGTCCAGGGGGAGGGAGTGCCAAAATGCCCCCCCCCTAACAAACTTTCTGCGATATCTCCGGAACGCCAAAAAATGAAGAGCAGAAACTTCGTCACGTTATAGATTATCATTATTATCATTTTGAGGCTATTTGCATAACATCACGAGCAGAGGGTCATTGGTAATTTCAAAATGGTGGCCATGTGGGGTACCAGAAAAAGTGATGTTTTCGTCATATTTCTTCAAAATTTTTCCTTTTCTGTATAGAAAAGTGGGCAAAACTTATTTTATTTCATACCAGATTATTATTTACTAATTTATCATGCAGTTTTTGCGAAGAAAAAACAAAGAAAACAAATTCGAAGATTTTTACCCAAAATCGTCCAAAATGCTCTTTTAGAAAATTAGTCCATGAGCCAGACCAGATATCGGTACCACCTGGGGTGGCAAATTCTCATTATGTTTTTTTGGAAGCCCTATATCCATAGATGCAAAAAAAACTTTGAAAGCAATCCAGGACGCACAGGTTAAGGTAGTAACCACCTCTTAATCATTCATGACATTCATATTGTTCTGTGTGCCTCAGAAAGCAAAAAGAAAACTTTTTTATATAGAGGAGCTATTTTATATAACAAATTACCGACTGAAATCAAGTCATGTAAATCTCTTTACAGTTTTAAACGTAAAGTAAGCGCATTTTACGAAGGCAACTGATTTTATTATACTTGTTATTTAATCGAGGTACAAGTAAACTCTAATGCCCCCTTGTATATATTATTGAAATTGTGTTTTAATGTGTGAAAGTTGTGAGATACAGGGCCGTCCTGGAAAGCAGCCGTTTGGTTGAGGATGTATTTGAGGATGTATTTACCCTGGGAAATATAAAGTTGAATAACTTTGCAAGTGATGGTCATATAGTGACATTTGGCCACTCGAAATTTTGGTAATCTGATCCTCTATACAGTACAAGGCAAAAATATCTTGATGCTAAACGCGAGTAGAACGCGAAGTAATCGAGACTGACTCGCGCTAGTTTACTGAAGGAGTCGCGACTGTAAATTTCGGAAGACGCGCTTTCGACCCGACTGTTTTCTGTAAACGCGTCAGCGTGTAAAAGCGGCCGATGGTAGCCGTCGACGCGATCGTCTTGGGTTTTAGTGCGATCCACAGGCATATTTCAAAGGGAATTACTTTATTGATCGCGTCAGACCGAGTCTTGTTGGCCGAACACGCCGAGATTGACCACCACGTAAAATATTCCCCTCACAGTAAAATGTTCATCGAGTGAAAGCTCGTTGATAGTCCTCATCGTCCAATAATGAAATAATCGGCAAAATACGTTCAAATTCTATTAAGAATAATAACATAAACGTATCAGAGGTTTATTTCATTGAAGACGTACCTTCATTCTGATGGAAATTGAGAAAATCAGCAAAGAATTTGCCGGGTTTTTTTTGGACCATTTTCAACGCCTCGAAATCTCATTTCTCGAGGTAGAATGTGGGAGACCTTGGCCTCATTTCCAAGATCATTCCCCCTACTTTCGACCTATGATGAGTGATTTAACAAATAACCAAGCAATTAACGAAGGATTTGATTAGATAGACATGTCATCAAGAATATTCCTCCGATAAAACAAGGCAGACTGAGCTGGTTAATACCGCGAAGCTGATTAGTTGAGAATGAGGTCACCGAAGAAAAAGCTGTGAGACAATCGCAGCGATTGGCCGGCTGTCTGTCTGTATGTCGGTCTTCTGTGCCGAGTGAATTTAAATGACTCCATAGGAAACTTTTAGCCAGCCGACTGTTGGATTTACAATGGAAATAAAGGGATACTCGGATTTATATGTCGGATTAAAACTCACAGCACGATCGTCCGGTTGAATTGGGCAAATTGTGATGAGATGGCTGACGGTAAATTTTGTTTATTTTGTTTACTATATTTTCTCGCCTGGTCTGATTTTATTTCAGACACAAACGAGCAGATATTTTGAAGGACAGATTAATTAAAGTATGGGCCTTCTGGAAAAAATATATTTAGCGGGGTTTCAATCAAGCTACATGCAAATATACCGCTTCAAAAAAAGACGGTCTACAACAAAATCCTCCCGCATGCATTTATCTGAGCATACAAGGTTGAGAAACGAGACTACCGGCAAATAGCAAAGGGACCCGTTTATTTACAACACGCGACTTGTTAATTCTGATCGCGTCATGCAGTATCATTACAGTGACGGCGAGCGGTCAACGCGTCTCAGTCGCGATTATGCTTTTGTTTTTGCGGGAGTGAGGCGCGTTTTCCGATTGAGATTGATAAATTATAGTCGCGAAAATGATTTTTTTAACTCGCGTTTAGCATCAAGATATTTCTGCCTTGTACTGTATGTTGGTATCTGTTATATGCTAATATGCCAATTATGTAGGTCACCAGAGGTCAAAAGGTCACGAAATCTGACCCCTGTCTATAACGTGACCATCTGTAGGAAAACTCGCTGCAGATACCATACCAATGGGACTTTCTGAACCTAAATGGGTTGAAATGGAAGCCGAGAAATACCCAAGTCTATAATAAGTCTAAACAAGTGGAGTTTATTACTATTGAGACTGTGGCACAGAACTGTTTTGATGCATTTCCAAAAATGGTCTTTTTATTGCGCTAAAAACAGGAAAAATTGTATGAAGTTGGACAGCCTGAAATTAGTTGCATATTTTGAAAAATAACTACTCCAAATGCTAATGGTCATGTCTTAGGTCTATTCAGGGATTATTTAAGCTACATTTCGAGGTAATTAGGTCACCAGAGGTCAAGGTCAAACATTCTCAATTATTAATTTTCTACATTTTTACTTGGGACTTTCATATTACAAGGTATTTACATTGCAACCAGTTTCAAGTATAGAGCATCAGA